>JAJAGP010000771.1:45000-298192 GCA_025084515.1 Ancistrus triradiatus | reverse complement strand
AAATGTGAAAATTGGTCATTGCAAAGATAGTTCAATAATGCAAAGAACTATTGGTCATAAACGGTCCCAAATAAAATCCAAGAAAAAATAAAAAAAACAAGATCAGGAGCAAAAAGAAAGACATACGGAACCAGTAGAGAAAAAAGTTCACAAAATTCTTACAGCTGAAACACAAGAAAAAAAAATGGTGGAAAGACTCATTACCAAGATCAAAAGCACAGTGCAAAAAAACTACAAAACAGGAACCACAGAATCAGTAGCAGGAATCACCACGGGAGACAAAAACACATGATACAGATGATGATCTGGCAAATAATGAGGGAAATTCAGCAATAAGAAATGTAACAGAAAATGAGGCACAACTCTAGGTAGGGTGTAAATCATAGCTTTATGGAAGGGAAGCTGTGCCACTGGCAACATGATACCAAAACAAATACACATGGAAAGAAAACAAAAACACAGCACACATGACACAGCACAAGAGGGTTAAAAATTAAGGTACTGACAACTGGATTATTTTAATACACATCACAAAAACTCCATATATAATAAACAGTAGTGCCTGAAAGTTTGTGAACCCTTTAGAATTTTCTAGATTTCTGCATAAATATGACCTAGAACATCAACAGATTTTCACACAAGTCCTAAAAGTAGACAAAGAGAACCCAGTTAAACAAATGAGACAAAAATATTATACTTGGTCATTTATTTATTGAGGAAAAGTATTTAATATTACATATTAGTGAGTGGCAAAAGTATGTGAACCTCTAGGATTAGCAGTTAATTTGAAGGTGAAATTAGAGTCAAGTGTTTTCAATCAATGGGATGACAATCAGGTGTGAGTGGGCACTCTGTTTTATTTAAAGAACAAGGATTTATCAAAGTCTGCTCTTCACAATACATATTTGTGGAAGTGCATCATGGCACGAACAATGGAGATTTCCAAGGACCTCAGAAAAAGAGTTGTTGATGCTCATCCGGCAAAACCATCTCTAAAGAGTTTGGACTCCACCAATCCACAGTCCGACAGATTGTGTATAAATGGAGGAAATTCAAGACCATTGTTACCCTGCCCAGGATTGGTCGACCAACAAAGAGGTCAGAAAGGACCCCAGGATAACTTCTAAGCAACTGAAGACTAGCTATAGCTGTTTTGTGGCAGAGCATAGACTATATGCACAGTTAACCCACACGAACAGACACAGATTGCAAGCTCAGAAGATGGAACACACTCTCTCACACAGGCATGAACTGCAGTGCTTATATTAGGAATGAAGCTGGTTAAATTAATAATCAATGCCCATTTTAAAACCTTGTTGTCCTATCCATGCAAAAAACGATTTCAAGCTCCTGTACAGTGGTGCTTTTCATATAACACCACCTGTATTAGTTCACATGAGATGTTTTATAAGCCAATTCTCAATGGTGCATTTTTTTCTGATAGAATCTGCTGACAGGTACTTGGTCTCACTATGCCACCTCATTTAAAAAATCCTGAAATTGTCCCTGAAAATAACCACCCTAAGCACACCTCAAGGTTGTGTGTATAAATTACTTTGCAAACAAGAAAAGAGAGGGAGTGCTGCAATATATGACCTAGTCCACACAATGATTCAGTAGGAATCCTACAGAGCTGCTTTGGGTATGTTGGACCAAAGAGCAAGGTAAGGCAGTCAACTTGTACCTACAACCTGTAGAAACTCCTGCAGGGCTGCTGGAGAAGCTTTCAATGCTCCTGCCACTGGACATTGGTTAAAAGCATCCCATGGTCTGAAATGCTTTCATCAAAGCAAGAGAAGACAAATTTAAGTTTAAAGCTTAAGAACATTTTTGAATAGCTAAACAGTTCTCTTGATCATTTGAATATTTGAATTCTATTGTACAGTGGCACTTGAAATTTTGTAAACCCTTTAGAATTTTCATTATTTCTGCATAAATATGACCTAAAACATCATCAGATTTTCACAGTCCTAACTGAAGATAAAGAGATAAACAAATGAGAGAGAAAAATATTATACTTGGTAATTTATTTATTGAGGAAAATGATCCGATATTACATATTAGTCACAAAGGACCCCAGGGTAACTTCTAAGCAACTGAAGGCCTCTCTTACATTGACTATTGTTAATGTTCATGAGTCAACCATCAGAAGAACACTGAGCAACAATAAGCAGTGAGCAACAAATGTGCATGACAGGGTTGCAAGGAGAAAGCCACTGCTCTCCAAAAAGAACATTGCTGATCATCTGCAGTTTGCTAAAGATCATGTGGACAAGCCAGAAGGCTATTGGAAGAATGCTTTGTGGACAGATGAGACCAAATTGAAAATTTTGGTTTAAAAGAAAAGTTTTATATTTGGAGAAAGGAAAACACTGCATTCCAGCATAAGAACCTTATCCCATCTGTGAAACATGGTGGTGGTAGTATCATGGTTTGCGCCTGTTGTGCTGCATCTGGGCCAGGATGGCTTGCCATTGTTGATGGAACAATGAATTCTGAATTACGTCAGAGAATTCTAAAGGAAAATGTCAGGACATCTGTACATGAACTGAATCTCAAGAGAAGGTGGGTCATGCAGCAAGACAATAACCCTAAGCACACAAGTCGTTCGACCAAAGAAAGGTTAAAGAAGAATAAAGTTACTGTTGTGGAATGGCCAAGTCAAAGTCCTGACCTTAATCCAATGGAAATGTTGTGGAAGGACCTGAAGTGAGCAGTTAATGTGAGGAAACCCACCAACATCCCAGAGTTGAAGCTGTTCTGTACGGAGGAATGGGCTAAAATTCCTCCAAGCCGGTGTGCAGGACTGATGAACAGCTACAGGAAACGTTTAGTTGCAGTTATTGTTGCACAGGAGGGTCACACCAGATACTGAAAGCAAAGGTTCACATACTTTTGTGTCGGAAGGCAATGCCAATACTCAAATTAGCCCAGCAGTGGGCTATTGCTTTAGTATGCAGCCCCACCAGAGTCCTGAGTGCTGTGACCACCATGAAGTCTTTGACCACCATGCATTTATCTCTTCTCTCTCTTCATCTATTGTCCTGTTATGCCCCCTCTCCTCCAGACCACGACAATCTTCTCATCCTGCCCCCTGGCTGTCAGATGTGTTGCGTGGCTCTCGACGAGAGCCTAGATCTGCTGAGAGAAAATAGAAGAACTCCAAGCTTGATGCAGATCTTCAGCACTATCGTCCACTCCTTTCCACATTCTCATCGGATGTGACTGCCACCAAGACAGCCTTCTACAGAAAAAAGCTGGAAGAATCCACTTCAGATCCATGCAAACTCCACACAGTCTCCTTATCACCCCTCAACCCACCTCCTCCTGCTCAGTCATCTTCCTTAACTGCCGAAGACTTTACTTTCTTAATAGAAAAGATAAACAACACCTGTTAGTCTTTTGCATCTGCCACTATCCCCAATGCAAATGTGCAGCCTAACCGGTTTTTCTCCTCTTTCCACAGATCATGTACTTCAACTTACAGTAGGGCAAAAAAGTATTTAGTCACCCACTGATTGTGCAAGTTCTCCTACTTAAAAAGACGAGTAAGGTCTGTAATTTTCATCATAGGTACACTTCAACTAAGACAGACAAAATGAGAAAAAAAATCCAGGAAATCACAATGTAGGATTTTTAAAGAATTTAATTGTAAATCATTGTGGAAAATAAGTTTTGGTCACCCACAAACAAGCAAGATTTCTGGCTCTCACAGACCTTTAACTTATTCTTTAAGAAGCTCTTCTGTCCTCCACTCGTTACCAGTATTAATGGCACCTGTTTGACTTGGTTATCTGTAAAAAAGACACCTGTCCACAGCCTCAAACAGTCAGAATCCAATCTCAACTATGGCCAAGACCAAAGAGCTGTCGAAGGACACCAGGTAGAAAATTGTAGACCTGCACCAGGCTGGGAAAAGTGAATCTACAATAGGCAAGCAGGTTGGTGTAAATACATCAACTGTGGGAGCAATTGTAAGAAAATGGAAGACATACATGATAATCTCCCTCAATCTGGGGCTCCATGCAAGATCTCATCCTGTGGGGTCAAAATGATAATGAGAACGGTCCCAAAAAATCCCAGAACTACACGGAGGGACCTGATAAATGACCTGCAGACGACTGGGACCAAATTAACAAAGGCTACCATCAGTAACACACTACGCTGACAGGGACTCAGATCCTGCAGTGCCAGGCGTGTCCCCCTGCTTAAGTAAGTACATGTCCAGGCCCGTCTGAAGTTTGCCAAAGAGCATATGGATGATCCAGAAGAGGTTTGGGAGAATATCATGTGGTCTGATGAAATCAAACTAGAACTAAAAACTCGTCGTGTTTGGAGGAAGAAGAATGCTGAGTTGCATCCCAAGAACACCATACCTGCTGTGAAGCATGGGTGTGGAAACATCATGCTTTGGGGCTGTTTTTCTGCGAAGGTGACAGGATGACTGATCCGTGTTAAGGGAAGAATGAACAAGGCCATGTATCGTGAGATATTAAGCCAAAACCTCCTTCCATCAGTGAGAGCATTGAGGATGGAAGGAGGTGGGTCTTCCAGCATGACAATGATCCCATACACACCGCTCGGGAAATGAAGGAGTGACTTCGTAAAAAGGATTTCAAGGTCCTGGACTGGCCTAGCCAGTCTCCAGACCTCAACCCCATAGAAAATCTGTGGAGGGTGTTGAAAGTTTGTGTTCACTGCTCTAGAGAAGATCTGTATGGAGGAATGGGCCAAAATACCAGCTACAGTGTGTGCAAACCTGGTGAAGACTTACAGGAAACGTTTGACCTCTGTCATTGCCAACAAAGGTTATGTTACAAAGTATTGAGTTGAACTTGTGTTATTGACCAAATACTTATTTTCCACCATAATTTACAATTAAATTCTTTAAAAATCCTACAATGTGATTTCCTGGATTTTTTTTCTCATTTTGTCTGCCATAGTTGGTGTACCTATGATGAAAATTACAGACCTCTCTCATCTTTCTAAGTAGGAGAACTTGCACAATCAGTAGCTGACTAAATACTTTTTTGCCCCACTGTATCTCATCCAGCAATCCTACCACATGTCAACTGGATCCCATCCCATCACCAGCACTACAAAAGATTGCTCAAGACCTTCTTCCATTCATCTCCTCCAACATCAATAACTTCCTGACATCAGGTCATTCCTATCTTGAAGAAACCTACACTCGATGTCTCAGACATCAACACCTACAGACCGGTATCACTTCTCTCCTTCCTCTCAAAAATAATTGAACATGCTGACTATAAGTCAAGTCAAGTCAAGTCAGATTTATTTATATAGCGCTTTTTACAATGGAGCATTGTCTCAAAGCAACTTTACAAGTTTAGATTATCTCCTAATAACTACGTCCAATCTCAAATTGAGCAAGCCTAGGGCGACAGTGGCAAGGAAATATAACCAGTTGTCAACCTTTCTCATTCAGAATGACCTACAGGATCCCAACCCATCTGGTTTCAAAGCAGTTCAATCACAAGAAACTGCCCTGGTGGCTGCTTCTAAGAAACTCCATGCTGCCAGAGCATCCAGACTTTAATCAGTTTTGATCCTTCTTTCCCTCTCAGCTGCTGTTGACACAGTTGAAAAACAAGATTCTCCTTTCTGTCCTCTTCAGTCTTGGACTCACAAGCTCAGCATGGTAGAAGCTTGCTTCCTACCTGGAGGGACAATCTTACCAGGTATCATGGAGAGGCTCCGTATCTGCACCATGTGCTTTTACAACTGGAGTTACCCAAGGCTCACTTCTGGGACCTTTTCTTTTCTCTCTCTACACCAATTCTCTTGGTGAAGTCATAACCTCTTATGGCTTCTCCTATCACTGTTATACGGATGACACACATATCATCCTCTCTTTTCCTCCAACAGATGTGCAGGTCTCCACACATATCTCAGCATGTCTGGAGAGCATCTCATCATAGATGTCAGCTCATCATTTGAAGTTGAACCACAGCAAAACCAAACTGCTTTTCCTTTCTGCAGATGGGTCCCCTTATCAAGATCTTGCCATCTCCCAGGTGAACTCCTCAATCACACCTTCTGAGAATGCAAGAAACCTTGGAGTTGTCTTTGATAACCAGCTGAGCTTATCTGCTCATATAGCCAAACTGACCCAATCATGCAGGAATCTCCTCTACAACATCAGGAGAATACGACCCTTCCTCTCAAGAGAAGCCACCCAGGTGCTTGTCCAGTTTCTTGTTATATCAAAGCTAGATTACTGTAATGCTCTTCTGGCTTGTCTTCCAGTACGTACAATCAGATTCCTGCAACTGATTCAGAATGCAGCAGCTCATCTGGTTTTCAATCTTCCCAAGTTTTCTCATGTTACTCCACTGCTGCATTCACTTCAATGGCTCTTCAATGTAGCTTCAAAACCCTGATGCTTGCCAACAAAGCCAAAAATGGAACAGTACCATTTTACCTAAAGGCTCTAATCAAACCATGCTCTGTACCTCGTACCCTCTGAGACACGAGCTTGGCGCAACTGGATCCTCCACACATGATTAATGGAAAACAAGCATCAAGACTCTTCTGTCCTGGCACCCAGGTGGTGGAATGAACTTCCACTGGATGTCCGAATGGCTGAGTCTCTTGCTGTCTTTGAGCAGCGACTAAAGACTCACCTCTTCACTCTGCACTTAAGTGAAAACTGAGAATATTTTAAAAAAAAAAACCTTTGCTTGTGTGTTTTGTTGATTTACCTACACCAGATCCTAGCAAAGTCTGGTTGGATTGTGTGCAAACAGGGTGTGACATCAAGCATCTGTTACACTGATGAAAAGCACAAGACCATTAGAGTTCTCAGAACGGAGAAATCACTCTTGATCAACTGGCAGTCTAAATGACCAATTGTTTTCCCACTGACATGATAACAACATGTTGGCATATGCTGTGCAGATATGAGGTCGGACTAAATTTGTGGGGGTTTTAGAACACTGTGCACAGATACCAACATCCTCATTAGACACAACGATGTTGGTACAGCTGGTGGAATGTTATTAGTCTGTAGAAATTGTCTCCCATGTACAGTTGTCTCAACACATTCCAAAAAAAGTTGGGCTGGTAAAGCATTTATTTGTAATGTAACCATTCCTTCTCACAATACTGTAAAGACATTTTGGCGCCTGGGTCCTGTGTTCTCCAAGGATAATCACCAGAGCCCCTGGACCTGTAAACAAACAACCAAATAAATACACAAGAACCTCATTAGTATTTTACTTTATATGTAAGGTTTGTAACAAATCCACAATCAAAAACAGCACATAGTCTTGCTCTACTCCAGCTTTAATGATGCATTGTCCAGCTGTGCTCACTGCATGTTTGAAGTGACCCTGTAATGGGCTTTCTATGATTTAGAATGAATATTGTCTGGGTGGACCTGCTTCGGTTGCCGTGTTGAAGGCATCACTCTAGTGCAGCTGCACTCTAGAGTTATTAATGTCTTTTGTACAGCTGGAAAAAGTAAAGTACTCGCACTGGTCTTCTTCGAAGGGTGACAGACTTACTATGTGCGCCTTTAATAGTCTAATTAGTCTTTTCTATTCCAAAGAACCAGCACTCCAGATGTTTAAACCAGACATGGCAGAAAAGAAAGAGGCAAAATGGCCGTAACTAAGTCCATGATGACATATGGGTTCATCTGAGAGCCTAAGTCCAAGGTATCGCTTCCTTTCTGCGGTAGATTTAAAGAGCCATTTGTTGTGTTGTGACAAGCGTCCAGTAGATGGCACCAAGGGACCAGTGGTTGGAATTGTTTTGTCCTGACGCTTTTTCTCCCTTTTTAAACCTTACTGTGTGACTGCGATGTCTGTCTATCTATCTATCTATCTATCTATCTATCTATCTATCTATCTATCTATCTATCTATCTATTTCTCTATCTATATATATATATATAGATATATATATCTATATATCTATATAATCTATATATATATATATATATATATATATACACATATATATATATATATATATATATATATATATATATATATATATGTGTGTATATATATATATATAAAACATATTGCAAAACAATAATATTTAATTATATATGTGCCAAAGTTTATATGTTTGATCACCTTTCCAGACATTCCATTAGCTTTTATCTACTTATTCGTTTTTGAGAGACCTCAGAACTTCATTGACTTGTTGAAGGTGCATTTACAAAAATATATGCAAAGTCTGTGTTAATTCATTTAAACAAAATCAACCATGCTTGGTTGGTGTAGCTGTCTAATCTAACCCACCACCTCAGGGACCAAGACTCAAGTGCCAGCAGTGTCTCTGTCAGGTAGGGCATCTCATGCATGCAGACATGATTGGCTCTGTCTGAAGAAGAATATTTTGGTCAGAGGATTATATCGGCTCTGCAACAGCGACCCCTATCCTACCTAGGATGGACTGGTGTCCCGTTCAGGGATACCTGCAAAATTTTCCAAGGTTAGGAACCAGAGCTCCAGTGATCCCTACCAGGTAATAGTGGTAATTAAAAAACAATAATAATATCCTTTATGAGATGTTCTGGAACATAGACTCTGATGTAGGTGGAAAATCCACAAAATGTGTCATTTAATCAGGGGTGAACAAACTTACAAATATTGTTTCCAAATTACAAATTGCATGTTTTTATATAAGCCATATCTATTTTAAGACTATCACCCTTAACTAACATTTTCAAAGTATTTCCATACTGATTAACATATACATTCATTGTATTTTGTAATGTTAGAATTGTTACACAAGTCAAGTCAAGTCAGATTTATGTATATAACGCTTTTTACAATGGAGCATTGTCTCAAAGGAACTTTACAATTTTAGATTATCTCCTAATATCTACAGCCAATTCCAAATTGAGCAAGCCTAGGGTGACAGTGGAAAGGAAAAACTCCCTAAGTATTATGAGAAAGAAACCTTGGGAGGACCAAGACTCAAAAAGGGACCCAACCTTCTTGGGCGGCGTAGATGATAAATGTAAGAATGAAACTAATTTATCTAAACTAATAAGTTTTCGAGTGGTAGTTCAAATAAAATGTAAAATATGCACATCGGTATTAAGTAGTCCGATACACAGAGTCAATCTAGGATCTTGAGTCTGAGCAGGAAAGTCCTTGGCGGCACTTCAGACAAACAGAGGAGGGAAAACAGATCATGATACGAATACAGTATATGATATAATGTCAAATATACTGACATTATAACATAAAGTCAAATTTCTGTTTGTTGTTGAGAGCACTATACGATTGCAGCAATTCTATAGTAATTATTTTATGTAAAACAAAGAAAGCCTTCAGGCATTCAAAAACACAATGTACTTAAT
This sequence comes from Ancistrus triradiatus, assembly GCA_025084515.1. Lineage (NCBI taxonomy): Eukaryota > Metazoa > Chordata > Actinopteri > Siluriformes > Loricariidae > Ancistrus > Ancistrus triradiatus. The sequence goes on along the minus strand of JAJAGP010000771.1, from coordinate 288,847 downwards.
ATACATATATTTCTTAACCCTTAGACAAGTTGCAGTGCATGTAGCTTTTTGTTTTATTCTCAGCTTTTTATATTGGAAGTATCCCACAGTATCTGCAGTAGTCCGACGAGTACACTTTGATGAGAGTTAAAGATGTTGCAAACAGACCCTGCAAACAGTTATCAGCCCATAAGACGGAGACCTGAGACCAGAGCATAGTATCATATACAAGTGCTTACATGACCCTGAGAATGTGTTGTTATTTCAAGCTGCCTGAAACATGGTCTTCGTTTACGAACATGGAGCACTGCCCAGTTGCATCTGAGAGCAAGCGGTTGCTCCAGTTTCATTGTGGTCCTCGACTGCTGAGTTTGGGTCAGACAGGAAGGGAGACAAATACATGTGACGCCACCCAGTCGCATTCTGGAGATGACAGTTTGCATCAGGAACACTGTGGCACCTGGTCCGAGCCTGCTAAACCCAGAGGGACACATTTCTTTCGAACTTCTGGAGAAAAAAAAATTTAATAAAGGCTTCCCCAAGTATGCACATGCACTCTAGCTATTGCACTACAGATATACTTATGGTTCCAACTTTCATTTATTTTCCAGTCATTTTTAATTGCAACAAGGAAGAATAGAATTAATATTACTACACATGTGAACTGACATATAAAAACTGCAAAACAGCAACAATAAAACTGTCCAACTGCAAAAGCTTGGTGTTTCTAAAAGACATGCAGGTTAAGAATACATTATATGCAAAATCATTCACCTATACTGAATTAAAGAAGAGTTATATTAACACAATAGCCTCAGTTTGTTCTGTCATTGCATTACCCAGGAATTTTGCACAAGATTGGGTTTGTGTGTCTGTCTGTCAATCAGTAAGATATAACTAATCAGGTAATGTGAGTTTTGTTGGAAACAAGCTTCAATTGTTGGATTTTTTTTTAAATTCATGTGTACTCTGAACTAATAAAACTGAATGATTGGTATTTGGATTTGACCAGAAATCAATCCATCATTATGACAATTTTTTACGACAAAAATTGCATGTACTGGAAAGCATATAATTGTGCAAGCTACTTGCACATTTTCAGAAGTTTTTCAGAGTATATACAGCGGTGCTTTTTTTTTGTGTGAACCCTTTAGAATTTTCTATATTTCTGCATAAATATGACCTAGAACATCATCAGATTTTCACACAAGTCCTAAAAGTAGATAACGAGAACCCAGTTAAACAAATGAGACAAAAATATTATACTTGGTCATTTATTTATTGAGGAAAAAGATCCAATATTGCATATTAGTTAGTGGCAAAAGTTTGTGAACCTTTGCTTTCAGTCTCTGGTGTGACCCCCCGTTCAGCAATAACTGCAACTAAACGTTTCCTGTAACTGTTGATCAGTCCTGCACACCGGCTTGGAGAAATTTTAGCCCATTCCTCCGTACAGAACAGCTTCAGCGCTGGGATGTTGGTGGGTTTCCTCACATTAACTGCTTGATTCACGTCCTTCCACAACATTTCCACTGGATTAAGGTCAGGACTTTGACTTGGCCATTCGAAGACATTAACTTTATTCTTCTTTACCCATTCCTTGGTAGAACGACTTGTGTGCTTAGGGTCGTTCTCTTGCTGCATGACCCACCTTCTCTTGAGATTCAGTTCATGGACAGATGTTCTGACATTTTCCTGTAGAATTCTCTGACATAATTCAGAATTCATTGTTCCATCAATGATGGCAAGCCATCCTGGCCCAGATGCAGCAAAACAGGCCCAAGCCATGATACTACCACCATCATGTTTCACAGATGTGATAAGGTTCTTATCCTGGAATGCAGTGTTTTCCTTTCTCCAAAACATAACGATTTTCTGTTAAACCAAAAAGCTCTATTTTGGTCTCATCCGTCCACAAAACATTCTTCCAATAGCCTTCTGGCTTGTCCATGTGATCTTTAGCAAACTGCAGACGAGCAGCAATGTTCTGTTTGGAGAGCAGTGGCTTTCTCCTTGCAACCCTGCCATGCACACCATTGTTGTTCAGTGTTCTTCTGAAGGTGGACTCATGAACAATAACATTAGTCAATGTGAGAGAGGCCTTCAGTTGCTTAGAAGTTACCCTGAGGTCCTTTGTGACTTTGACAACTATTACATGCCTTGCTCTTGGAGTGATCTTCGTTGGTTGACCACTCCTGGGGAGTGTAACAATGGTCTTAAATTTCCTGCATTTGTACACAATTTGCCTGCCTGTGAATTGGTGGAGTCCAAACTCTGTAGAGATGGTTTTGTAACCTTTTCCATCCTTGTGAGCATCAACAACTCTTTTTCTGAGGTCCTCAGAAATCTCCTTTGATCATGCCATGAAATGCTTCCATAAACATGTGTTGTGAAGAGCAGACTTTGATAGAACCCTGTTTTTTATAATAAAACAGGATGCCCACTCGCACCTGATTGTCATCCTACTGAATGAAAACACCTGGCTCTAATTTCACCTTCAAATTAACTGTTAATTCAAGAGGTCCACATACTTTTGCTACATATTGATACATATTGTTCAATTCATTTGTTTAACTGGGTTCTCTTTGTCTACTTGTATGACTTGTGTGAAAATCTGATGATGTGTTTTATGTGAGGTCATATTTATGCAGAAATATAGAAAATTCTAAAGGGTTCACAAACTTTCAAGCACCACTGTATGGACTATTTGAACTCCAGCAGCACTGCTGGGTCTGATCCACTCATACCAGAAAAACACACACTAACACACCACCACTTTATCAGTGTAACTGTGGTGCTGAGAATGATCCACCATCCAAATAGTACCTGATCTGTGATGGCCCTGTGGAGGTTCTGAGCACTAGAGAGCAGATTAAAGGGGACTAACAAAGTGTGAAGAAACACAGACGGACTACAGTCTGCAAAGTGCATCTATATAGTGTTTAGAACAAGATGATGTATATATAAACTGCACATACATACATATGCAGTACACTCACCACTTTATTAGGTATACCTTTTTAACTGCTAGCTCATGCAAATATCTGATCAGCATATGACAGCAACCTATGGCAACATTTACAGAGAATAATCCAAAATGTGAAAATATACAGTGATCAGAATTTCAATGAGTGAAAATGCCTTGTCGATGCCTGAGGTCAGAGGAAACAGACTGGTTCAAGCTGATAGAAATGCAACACTAACTCGAATAAACACTCAGAGGAGTTATTATATTATATCTCTGAATGCACAACACATCAAACCTTGACGCAGATCGGCTACAGCAGCAGAAGATCACCTTGCATGCCACTTATATCAGCAAAAAAAAAACCCAAAAAAAAACAGGCAACTAAGGCTACAATTTGCGTGAGCTCACTAAAATTGGAAAACTGACAAAAATGTTTGGAAGGTGTTGCCTGGTCTGGTGAGTCTTAATTTCTGCTGCGACATTCAGAGGGTAGGGTCAGAAATTGTCAGAAATGTCATGAAGGTATGAATATACTCTGTCTTGTATCAAGACAGGGTTCAGGCTGCTGGGGGTGATGTACAGGTAATGGTGTATATATTCGCATGTAATCATTTATATGTTTTTGGCACACTTTGAGCCCCTTAATAACAACTGAGCATTGTTAAAACTCTACAACCTACCTGAGTATTGTTGCTGACCATGCCCTTTATGACAGTGTACCAATCTTCTGGTGGGTACTTCCAGCAGGCTAACATGTCACAAAGCTCAAATATTCTCAAACTGGTGTCTTGAACATGACAATTAGTTCACTGCACTCAAATGGCCTCCACAGTCACCTGACCCAATAGAGCACATCTGGGTTGTAGTTGAATGGAAGATTTACATCATGGATGTGCAGCCGACAAATCAGCAGCAACTGTGCTATCATGTCTGTGCTAACCATGCTATCATTTTGCAACGATGTTATCATGTCAATATGGACCTTGTTGAATCTATCCCACCAAAAATAAGACAACTCTGAAGCCAAAAGGGGTCCAACATGGTACTAGTAATGTGTAACTAATAAAGTGGCTGGTGAGTATATGGGGCCAACATGTTTAAATTTAATTCAATTTTAAATTTTATGTTAAATTTTGCAGCATTGCTGTTTTGGGACAGGTGCTTGGCGGTTTGCGGTGCTGAATCATCTCTCTGTCTGGTTGTTTTTGTAAGACAGATCCATGGCATTCTCACCCAGGCACATGTTTGTCAGACCTCACAAGTAGACTCATCAGTCCCATCCAAAACGTACCATCCACAAAACCATAATATTTTTGCCTACAGTGGCGAGAACGTGATGGCAGCCCCTCACCCTTGCCCAAAGCGCTCAAGAGACAACCTCTCCACCTGTCAGGGGTCAAAGGCTAATGCCCAAAGATTAGAGGTTGTTTCCATAATGACCTGGGCATAACTTTTGCTTTCACTGCTCTATGTGGTTGTTACATGTGTTGAAAGTCTCTTTCAACAGCATGGATTTATGATGAATCTCAGAAAATGGGGATAACAACAAAGCCTAGGAACAAAATAGAAAGAGATTGTTGTAATCCAGTCACAAATATACTAAATCATACCAGAATAATCATTAAATAATACCATGGTGGTGTTACATCACTTGTATCTATTGCTATTTCTAAAGTAGGATAAGATCTGTGTGGCATTTAGAGCTTGCCTACCATTTTCAGACTTTAAATAGCGTTGTGGTTACAAGTTAGCTAAAGTAAACGCTGAATATCACTGTCATTAAGTAAAATACTTTGCTATAAATAGAGCTATTAAATGCTTTTCTACATGTCATCCAAAAAATGACATTGGATGCTTAAACAGGATGTTTGTAGCTCTGTTTAGAAATGTCAAAAGCTAGGCCACCTATTACTCAGCACGTGGCTCTCTGCTGTAACTGACAGTCAGCAATAAAGATTAAACCCCTCCAAATACACACATAACTGTTGTGAGCTCTGTTTGTTCCCCTGATTGCTGAGTCTCCACTGATATTCAGGACACTGAATGCCATGGACTTGTAAGGATCTATTTTATGCTACCAGGCAGTGAGACGCCAGTTTTAGAAGCGCCGGCGCTTCCCCTGAGGCAGTGCCACACTGGGATCCAATGCATGAGCAAGGGCCAATTACAATGTAAAACAATAGCTCTGTCCGATTGCCATGCCTTTGTGCAGCCCGACATTGTCTTTGTGGCTCCAGTTACCAGCTCCTGATAAACAGGGTTCTAAATTCGAAGCACAGTTGTTGCCATTGCCCTGCTTTCCTTGATACCAAAGCCCCTAAGTGCCTTGGCTGGGCCTGGAAGAGCCTAGAGCCTCTTCTGGGATAAGTGACAGGATAGATGGCAAAGAATTGTTCAAGGAAAGAGGGAGGAACTGTAGGCTCAAGACAATTAAAAGAGGCCAGTCTCAGTGTACCACTTGATCTGGCGATCGTATGATGGATGGCGTCAAAAGTGACTTGGGCTGTACATGTGTAGAAAAGGGGGAGGGAGATTAAGTCACAGCTGTTAGCCAAGCAAAGGGGGTCAGTGGAGGGCAGAGCCAAACCCATCTCATCCTCTGCTAGAGGAGTGAGTTTGATTAGTGGATTTAATTAAATAATTATTTAAAAGCACATCTCCCCCGACAATTGAGAGGTACATGCAAACTCAGTTACTTCTGGATAAATGAGTCATTTTGTGAGTTTCTACCTGGAGGAAGCTTACAATTTTTAATATCTACAATCATGGAAATTCCGACGTTTCTCTCAGTTTGCTATTGAAAGCCATGCCCCATATATGCATAAAGTGATGCGTGAAAGTTTGTGAACCCTTTAGAAAGTCCTAAAAGTAGATAAAGAGAACCCAGTTAAACAAATGAGACAAAAATATTATACTTGGTCATTTATTTATTGAAACAAAATGATCTAATATTACATATTAGTGAGTGGCAAAAGTATGTGAACCTCTAGGATTAGCAGTTAATTTGAAGGTGAAATTAGAGTCAGGTGTTTTCAATCAATGGGATGACAATCAGGTGTGAGTGGGCACCCTGTTTTATTTAAAGAACAGGGATCTATCAAAGTTTGCTCTTCACAACACGTTTGTGGAAGTGTATCATGGCACAAACAAAGGAGTTTTCTGATGACCTCAGATGACAGTTGTTCATCAGGCTGGAAAAGGTTGCAAAACCATCTCTAAAGAGTTTGTACTCTACCAATCCACAGTCAGACACAATGTGTACAAATGGAAAAAATTCAAGACCATTGTTACCTTCCCCAGGTGTGGTCAACCAACAAAGATCACTCCAAGAGCAAAGCGTGTAATAACTGGGAAAGTCACAAAGGACCCCAGGGTAACTTCTAAGCAACTGAAGACCTCTCTCATGTTGGCTAATGTTTTATATTCATTAGTCAACCATCAGAAGAACACTGAACAACAATGGTGTGCATGGCAGGGTTGCAAGGACAAAGCCACTGCTCTCAAAAAAAAAACATTGCTGCCCATCTGCAGTTTGCTAAAGATCACATGGACAAGCCAAAAAGCTATTGGAAGAATGTTTTGTGGACAGATGGTATGGTATGGTATGGTATTCAATTTATTGTCGTTACACATATAAAAGTACAAGGCAACGAAATGCATTTTTAGAAGAAACAAGAAATAATGAACACATTGGGAAAGAAGGAGAACTCCTTCCAGCACACAAGCGCATAAACATAACATAGACACACAATTAGCCATTGGTTAGGGATGTGGGTATCAGGAAAAGTATCCAAAACGACAAGCAGCCATCCATGTTCTCAGCCGTTTTGGCGCACCCTGCAGACCCGTCCCGCCGTCTTGGTGGAGTTAAGCTTAGAGTGGAGGCGTTTGATTTGGGTAGGGACAAAAAGTTCTGTCAGTTCTCATTCTCGCAGCAGAAAAACTCTGTACAAAGTTCGCGATAACATGGCAGTATACAGCGCTTACTGCCCAGAATGAAAAACAGTCAGTGGATGCAGGGTGGGTACTAGCAGCAGATCCTCTGGAGGAATTTCTTATCAGCAAGGCCGTTGCTGATAACAGAGAAGCCGAGAGTAGAAATGACTTTGTTTTGACTGAGCTCAAATTTTTAACACTCAGAACCAATGTAACTCTGATGATTTACCTCATTTCGCAAAGCCATTAGTTTCTCCATGATGGATTCCATGGTGCGATTAATACGCGCAGTCTGAGTTCCAACGACTCTGCCCACAATTTCAATCAAATTGGGCAGTATCTGGGGACCTTTGACAACTGACCCAACTTTTTTAATTTTCCGATACAGCAGGGTAATGCCAAATCAAATCAGCAGAAACCCCACAATCAAAGTTCCAAATAAATAAACATCCTCGATGTCCTCCAATGAAAGAGGTGCCAGGCACACGACTCCCCACTTCCCCCACGGGTCCATCGCGTATCCTGCCATTTGTGTTCCGTCGGGGCATGTGGGTTCCCTCGAACCCGAACTTCTCAATAAGAATTCTACAGGAAAATGGCAGGACATCTGTCCATGAACTGAATCTCAAGAGAAGGTGGATCATGCAGCAAGACAACGACCCTAAGCACACAAGTCATTCTGCCAAAAAATGGTTAAAGAACAATAAAGTTAATGTCTTGGAATGGCCAAGTCAAAGTCCTCATCTTAATCCAATCGAAATGTTGTGGAAGGACCTGAAGTGAGCAGATGATGTGAGGAAACCCACCAACATCCCAGAGTTGTTCTGTATGGAGGAATGGGCTAAAATTCTTCCAAGCCGGTGTGCAGGACTGATCAACAGTTACAGGAAACGTTTAGTTGCAGTTATTGCTGCACATGGGGGTCACACATCAGATACTGAAAGCAAAGGTTCACATACTTTTGCCTCTCTTTAATATGTAATATCAGATCATTTTCCTCAATAAATAAATGACCGAGTATAATTTTTTTATCTCATTTGTTCAACTGGGTTCTCCTTGTCTACTTGTAGGACTTGTGTGAATGTGTGTAATGATGTTTTAGGTCATATTTATGCAGAAATATAGAAATTCTAAAATGTTCACAAATTTTCAAGCAATACTGTACATGCGTTCGAGAATGACTGACATGCAGTTAGAATGGCTCCTGATTAGAGTGTTGTTTTCACGTTGAAGTGACAATTCATTTAATTTAGCAACTTAAAATCATCTTCACTGAAGCAAGGGCAGCTAAATTAACTTTTTACAAATCATGAATTTCACTCACTCACACCCACCTTTCCATACCCACTTAATCCAGTTCAGGGTTATTGGGTGCCAAGACCTAATAGGCAGCATTCAGTGCAAGGTTGGAAGCACTGGACATGAATCTAGTCCATCAAATGGTACATGTAGAGTGGTTCTTGAAAGTTTGTAAACTATTCAGAATGTTCTATATTTCTGCATGAATATGACCTAAAACATCCAATTTTCACAGCTATTCCGATTTTTATTATGGAAATGATACTATATTACAAATCTGTGAGCAGCAAAACTACGTGAACCTCTAGGTATATATATGAATACACCCTATTTTATTTAATGTACAGGGATCTATCAAATTTTATCCTTCACAACATGTTTGTAGAAATGTATTATGCTATGAACAAAGGAGATTTCTCAGGAACTCAGAAGCTCATAACTCATAAGGCTGTAAGATATTAGAAGACAGATTGTGTTCAAATGGAGGATATTCTACACTAATGTAACCCTCCCAGCACTGATTGACCAGTAAAGGTCACTGCAAGATCAAGGCTAGTACTTGTCCAGGAGACAAAGGAATCCAGGGTAACTTCTAAGCAACGCACCCACAATGTGCTAAATGTCATGTGGACAAGAAAGAAGGCTTTGGTAAAACATTCTACTAAAGAATGTCTAAAAGAAGGATACAAACAATGTTTTAGAATGGCCAAGTCAAAGTCGTGACCTTGATCCAATAGAAATGTTGTGGAAAGGACTGAAGTAAGCAGTCCATGTGAGGAAACCCACCACCCACATTTGAAGCTGTTCTATACAGAGGAATGGGCTACAATTCCTCCAAGCCAATGTGCATGATTGATCCACAGTTGTTGGAACATTTAGTTGTTGATCTGTTAGTTGATGTGTGTACTGAAGTCTACTTATTTGTAAATTAACATTGATCTTGGTTCTTAGATTGTGTTATTCTACAGCAAATATCTGCCCACTTGTTTACAAGTGGTGCACTAATAATTCAAAAGCTACTGACTTAACACATAAGTGGGTCTTTAAACAGCAGATGGACCATAAGAGATTGTTCAGGATAATTAGCCTACAGGGAAAACAAAAAAAAAAGCACAAAGCTTCACTCTAGTGATGGCTAAAACTGTTCGGGTCCCTTAACAAATCTCCTCTACTAAAAGTTCCTTCCTTTCAAACATGTTTCATTTACTGCTGAATGTGGTTAATTTTTAGAGCTCAAGTCATGCTCTCACAGAAATGAACAATTTGTGGTTTGCTCTGGTGTGATATTTTTGGCAGCTGAAGATGACACATGGATTGAAATCATAGGAATCTGTAATACTTCCTGCAGTAGATTTTATAGTGACCATCATGCTTCAATGACCAGAACTATGCTTGAGGGTTTGTTTTTTTTGGCTTTTATTTGGAAACAAGTCCCCTCCACAATTATTGGCACACATTGGAGAGAGGTGGAAAAAAATTATAAGGCATTTAACATTTGATGAAGTAACGTAATCTCATGCTGAACAAATGAGAAAATCTAACCTTTAATTGTAAATGTAGTATGAGAAAAAATCCCTAATCAAGAAATATTTAATCTCATGTGACTATGTTAGCATTCCAAGTAATTATTAGAAAAATGTAACTGAAGCATTTGTTTCCCATTTATATACTACTTTAAGTTAATCAGAGTGTCTGGGAACCTTCAAGCAATAAACCATTACGCCATTACGGGTATATACACACACTGGCCCCCACATCATTATTCCACTACCAGCAGTCAGAACCATTGATATAAAGCAGGCTGGATCCATGCTTTCATTTTTACACCAAATCTTGACCCTATTATTTAAATGTCACAGCAGAAATCGAGACTCATTAGACCAAGCAACATTTTTCCAATCTTCTGTCCAGTTTTGTTGAGCCTGTGTGATTTGGGGGCCTCTTAGTTGTTCTTAGTTGACAGGTTTGGCACCCGGTGTGGTCTTCTGCTGTATTAGCTCATATGCTTCACAGTTCAACAGGTGCAGTCAGAGATGCTCTACTGGAAACCTTGGTTGTATCGAGTAGTTATGTGAGTTACTGTTGCCTTTCAATCAGCTCTAGGGGTGGCACGGTGGTGTAGTGGTTAGCCCTGTCACCTCACAGCTCTGAGATCCCTGGTTCAATCCCGACCCTAGACTCCACTTCCTCCCATGTTCCAAAGACATGCAACTACTCTCTTGGCTACTCTAAATTGGCCCATGACTAGTATGTTGATATAACCATGTACTGGTTGTGAATATAGCCTGTGATGCTGATGTGCTGTTAAATAAACCAACAAACACACCTATAAGCTCGAGCCAGACTGGGCATCCTCCGTCCTGCTGCATCAACAAAAAAAAATTCATATACAGAACTGCTGCTCACTGGATATTTTCTTTCTTTTTGGACCATTCTAAAAAACACATCCCTAAAGATGCCACCCTAGAGATGGCTGTGAATTGACAACAACCTACAGTCATATGAAAAAGTTTGGGCACCCCTGATAATTTTCATGATTTTAGTTTATAAATCATTGGTTGCTCAGCTCAGCAACTTGACTTAAATATATCATATAGCAGATGAACACAGTAATATTTGAGAAGTGAAATGAAGTTTATAGGATTTACAGAAAGTGTGCAGTAATTATTCAAACAAAATTAGGCATGTGCATAAATTTGGGCACCCCAAAAGAAAAATGACATCAATATTTAGTAGATCCTCCTTTTGTAGAAATAACAGCTGCTAAACGCTTCCTACAGCTTTCCAGTCTGGATTCTGGTTGAAGGTGCTTTGGGACCATTCTTCTTTAGAAAACATCTCCAGTTCAGTCAGGTTTGATGGTTTCCGAGCATGGACAGCCCACATTTTCAGTAATATTCATGTCTGGGGACTGAGATGGCCATTCCAGAACGTTGTACTGGTTCTTCTGCATGAATGCCTTAGTAGATTTTGAGCAGGGTTTGGGGTCGTTGGCCTCGGTGCAACTTTGTCACTGATTCTTGAACATTGTTCTCAAGAATCTGGGAGATATTATCCATGCGACCCTCAACTTTAACAAGATTCCTAGTACCTGCACTGGCCACACAGTCCCACAGCATGATGGAACCGCCACCAAAATTTTACTGTGGGTAGCAAGTGTTTGGCTTGGGATGCTGTGTTCTTTTTCCCGCTCCTTGTTATGTCCAAATAACTCAATTTTAGTCTCATCAGTACACAGCACTTTATTCCAAAATGAAGCTGGATTGTCCAAATGTGCTGTGTAGCACACCTCAAGTGACTCTGTTTGTGGCGTGTCTGCAGAAAAGGGCTTCTTCTGCATTACTCTCCCATACAGCCTCTCCTTGTGCAAAGTGCGCGCTGTATAGTTGAACGATGAACAGTGACACCATCTGCAGCAAAGATGAGGTTGTAGGTCTTTGGAGGTGGTCTGTGGCTTGACTATGACTGTTCTCACCATCCTTCGCCTCTGCCTATCTGAATTTTTCTTGGTCTGCCACTTCGGGAGTTCCTTAACTAGAACTGTGCCTGTGGTCTTCCATTGCCTCACTATGTTCCTCACAGTGGAAACTGACAGCTGAAATCTCTGAGAGAGCTTTTCCCTTTCCCTGAACCATGATGTTGAACAACCTTTGTTTTCAGGCCATTTGAGAGTTGTTTTGAGGCTCCCATATTGCCACTCTTCAGAGAAGATGCAAAGAGGAGAAAAACTTCCAATTGGCCACCTTAACCCTTTATCATAGTTGGACTCACTTGTGTATGTAGATCAAGGGTCAGTGAGCTTACAAAACATATTTTGTGTTCCAATAATTAGTGCTAAAGGTATTCAAATGACAAGGGTGCCCAAATTTATGCACCTGCCTAATTTTGTTTGAATAATTACTGCACACTTTCTGTAAAACCTATAAACTTAATTTCACTTCTCAAATATCACGGTGTTCATCTGCTATATGATATATTTACCCTGAAATTGCTGAGCTGGACAGCCAATGATTTATAAAGAAAAATCCTGAAAATATTCAGGGGTGCCCAAACTTTTTCATACGACTGTACTGTGGTGGGACTGTGGTGGTCTAGCGGTTAAGGTACTAGACTATGAACCAGAAGGTCCAGGGTTCAAACCCTACCTCTGCCACGCTGAGATTGTATCAATTGTAAGCTGCTCTGGATAAGGGCGCTAAATGACATAAATGTAAATGTACTCAAACTACTGTGTGACTATGGTAATGTCTGGTTAACGTCAATTATGTATTACAGGATGAAATGTGGACATTAAACATACCTGTGTGTATCTATGTGTATGTGTATGTGAGATTATAAAGATTTGTACTCAAAGTTTTTTTTTTTTTTCCAATTTGTTGTGTAATGTACTTTGACTGAAGCTGGCATTGGTATCATTGTACTTCATAATGTTAACTTTACTGTTATATGATGTAACTATTAGATTTATTAGAAATATTTGGCCTGATTTGTGTCAGTCTTAAATATATGTTATAAATTAATAATGGATAACATACTGCTCACAAATTAACTTTCAAGTTACTTGCTAATAAGTTAAGGTCAGTCAGTTGTGCATCTAATTAAAAATCATTTAAGTATTTGTTCAAAATGATATTGTGACTCAGGGCTTTGGCAGCTGTAGCAGAGTAAGAATGATCTCTCTGTATGTGTGTGAAGGACGTATTTATAACATCCAGGCTTCAAAGAATAGCTGGCACAAAGTCTTGATTAAATTACTTGCACTCTGTCAGAATGCTGGAGTTAATATCACTGCCTCTGTGTGTGTGTGTGTGTGTGTGTGTGTGTGTGTGTGTGTGTGTGTGTGTGCGCCTTAAGGGACCACCTTGAGGTCTGTCGAATCTCAGTACAAGATGTACAATGCATGTTGGGCCAAAATGTGCCTCTTATCACTGTCCATTTACTTAAAAAAAAAAAAAAAACTTCTCTTATTTATTTTACTCTGACTTCCTCCAGTTTCATCATTTCTCATATCTCCATCTCTGTCCTCTAGTGCTGTATTGTGTCTAGTTCGTTAATCCCTTGAGCTGCACAGACTTTCAACTGTAGAGAACCCAAAGACAAACAAATCAACAAAAGTTCAGTGCAGCTGAGCATTGTGCATGTATCCATCTGTTTGGAAATGTCACAGCTCACTTTAAATGTGGACACGTAGAAGTCATACGCACACGCATCATTCAGTCATCTAGTCTCACGACTCCACGTGTCATTAAGGTTCAAGGGCACATTTTTCCACGTGAACCTTTTTTTTGGCTATTTCACTAATCAACATAAATGATAACTATAACTAGTGTTTATATTGATAATGATTAAAATAGAAAATGTAAAGTGTTTGGTGATCTAATTTTAGAATTGTACTGCTATGAAAAATATGTTCCATGTCAGTGAAAAGTCCATTACGAAGGAGCAATCACGGGTTGAAATACATAATTATTCTGTTACATTTGCAGTATTAACTTTGTGAAGAAAATTTAACTTCTTAAAATGGATTGTTTTACTCTTTTACTCATTTAATTTTTAAATTCATAATGTATAGTAATGAAGAAACCTCTTGATTTTTTTAATTATTATTATCTATTCCTGGTTTTAATGTTCTATTACTGTGCATAAATCAAACAAAATAACAAAATATTTGGCTTTTCCAAAAAAAAAAAAAACAGGGATTGGAACCACTGGTCTCCAGTCTTCCTGTATGCAAGTCAGGCTTGTCAGAATCATTTAATTACAATGCAAACATAACACTGCAGTGTCTATGATGTGTAGACTGTTCTAATGGAAAGTTGCATTGCTCTAAATTGCTGCTTCCTTGCTAATTACTCCAAAAACAGATTAGGCAACTACATAGGAATTCTATAATTACTTCTCTACTTTTTCATGGGTGTTTACTAAATAATATTTAGTGTTAAAATAGACTTTTGTTTTGTAGACATTTGTATATGTATTATATAAATGTGCTGTATTATTGGGGTAATGGGGCTGATTCATTTGTTAATGGATACAAATAAATATTGTGCTTATACAGTATGTGTACTAATATTGATGCACTAGACATTTTAATATGATCACTGTAAATGCTGTTATTTTAAGAACAATTTCATAATGAAAAGTAAACATAGTCTAGTTATATATTAAATGCTGTGGTGATCATACGGTCTATTGTGGTGAAGCGTGTTTTGCTCTGAGAGGCTCTGGGGAGTGAACTCTTTGATCTCCAGTCAAAATAATCAATGTAGACTCTCAGGACTTCAGAATTTAATATGTGCATCTTTGCTCTGGGGTGGCACAGTGCCTAGTGCTATCACCTCACAGCTCCAGAGATAGTCAGTTCAATTCCTATCTAGGACTCTTCCTGTGAGGAGTTTGCCTGTTCTCCCTGTCGTCCTTGTGTCCATATTCTTGGTCATGGAAACTAATACCTTGCAGTTTTAGTGCTGATGTTGCTTCAAGATGTTGTTTAGAACTTGGTAGTTGCTGCAGCTGTGAATTGGGGATACACTACAAGGTGTGTCTTTATGCATGACCCTTTCATTACAACACATTCTACTGCTAGTATAGGGCAACACAGTGGCTTGGTGGGTCACAGCAAGAAAGTTCTAGGTTCAGTCCCAGGATGAAGCAGCTCTCCGTGTGGAGTCTGAATGTCCTCCGTGTCCATGTGGGTTTACTCTGGGTAATCCGGTTCCTCCCACAGTCCAAAGACCTGCATGTTAGTTTAATTGATTGTGCTAAATTGGCATTATGTATAGATGTAACATTGTGTGTCTTGCTGAAATGGCCACTGATGCTGATAGCAATGTTAAATAAACCAAACAAAATGTAATGTAAAATAGCACTCATCCATGAAGTCATGTCGATAGGGAGTGTGCTTACGTTTATGCATTTGTTATCAATGAGTGTGATTAAAATAATTGTAGTTCAGTGAGTGTAACATATGTAGTTAGATAACTCTGTATCTAACTACAGTGCTCTTCAAAAGTCTTAGGCATTCTATATTTTTCAGTTTATATATATCCATCTGTTTCCCTACATACTTTGTTAGTACCCTTTACTCTGTTCTTTAATGGTCAGGACCCCAAAGGATCCCCATAAATCAGGTATTATTTGGGTGTTGGATCATTCTCAGCACTGCAGTGATGTGGTGGTTGTGTGTTATTGTGTGTTTTGGTGGGATGAGTGGATCAGACACTGCAGTGCTGCTGGAGTTTTAAACTACCTCAGTGTTACTGCTGAACTGAAAATAGTCCACAAGCCAAAAATGTCCAGCCACCAGCATCCTGATAAAAGATTAGAGGATGACTTACACAGACTGTACAGCAATAGATGAGCCACTGTCTCTGACTTTACATCTATAAGGTGGAGCAATAAGTGTGGACAGTGAGTGAACAGTGACTGTGGTAGCCTAGTGGATAAGGTACTGGACTATGGACCAAAAGGTCCAGGGTTCAAATCCCACCTCTGCCAAGTTTCCATTGTTAGGTCCTTGTGCAAGACCCTGAACCCACAATTGCTTGGATTGTAAGACTGTATAACTTGTAAGTTGCTCTGGTTAATGGTCTGCTAAATGTAATGTAAATGTAAATGTAAACAGTGTTTTAAAACTCCATCAGCACTGCAGTGTCTGATCGAATCATACTAACACGCACTAACACAGCACCAACACATCAGTGTCACTGCAGTGCTGAGAATGATCCCCCGCCCAAATAGTACATGATTAGTGGTGGGTCCTGACCATTAGAAAACAAAGGAAAGAGAACTAACAAAGTATGTAGAGAAAAAGAGGAGCTACAGTCTGTAACTGTAGAACTACAAAGTGCAGTGACCGATAAAACGTAAATAAATAATAAGCAGAATATACATTGAAAATGCCTATATAGAATGCTTAAGACCTTTGCACAGTACTGCACCTTAACCAACCATAGCTTTTTTCAATTGTGTTATGACAATTGTGAAATTGTACGCATTTTTTTCAGGCATATATCAATCTTTTCTTCAGTGAGTGCAATATATCCAGCCTTGTGCTATTTATTTTAACCTCAGATATATAATGATAGGCAGGTGTTTAGATATTGCAGTTTGTTACATGATGACTCAACTTGCAAAACACTAGTGGAGAAAATCACTGTGCATCAGGCATTCCCTGTGGATAACGGAATGCCTAATGAAGGGGTATCAAATCTTATGCGAGGACCTCCCTCCCCAGAACACCTGGAACAGAGAATGACACTATTCTGTTGAATCAGTGCTATTCCTGTGTTAATGAGGAAAGGAAAATAACTATAGCCCATAGTATGGCCTGCAGTCAATGCAGCTGCATCATTTACCGATGGGTTGGACAGAACAAGACTATAAATGATTGTTATTCAGATGGTCTGTGATTTCATAAATCACTATGCACTTAGTATCAATGACTCAGACTTGTTGTTAGAAGGAAATGACAAACTGACTATTGAAATGTTTACAACAGAACAGATGACCATATAGTCTAGTTACACAGCACGCTGGCATCTGTTTCATGGAACTGTCTTTGAGAAGATCAGTAGCTAAGGAGACTTAGTTTGTTTAGTTTGTGTGAGGGCTGTAGATAAGAAACCCTCCACTGGTGCCGTCCTATTCCCTCCGCTTCTTAATTTCAAAGGCTAGCACCAAAGGAGCGTGAAGGCTCTAGCAGTGACCACAGCATATTGTCTAGTTGCAATAATGAAGGCTCAGATTTCCTATGGCTCAATATAGGCCACAAATTGCCTCCATAAATGCCTCTTTCATCATCACATGGCTAACAAGCTAGCAGAGCAGTTCTATCCTGCAAGAGAAGTGTGAAAAGGGACTTTGGAAATACAGAAATGCAGCTTCACAGAACTAGTGGTGCATGTGAGAAGTAGTAGATTGCTTTATGTAGTTATGAAATTGGAAAAGTCTGTGTCTGTGACAAGTCTAAAATGTAAGAATACTAATGAAGTATAAAAAAGAACATTTTGATCATAATGAAAGTGTTCTCAAAACAGTTACATTTAACATGATTGAAATAAAATATTTAAGTCACTTCAATTTGAAATCTATGAATGGTTTGTTTGTTTGTTTATTTAGTTAATTTTAATGTTGCTCTTCAGCATCAATGGCCTTCAACGACAGGCATAAGGTGAAGTCAACAGTCAAGGTAATATCAAAGCTAGTCTCATATACATAGTCAGATTGGGCCAATTTCGAGTAATCAATTAACATAATGCATGTCTTTGGACTCATAAAGGACTCCACACAAAAAGGACTCTTCACCTGGGATCAAACCTGGGACCTTCTCATATATGTACTCAGTGTGTAGCACTGTCTATACAGACACACATATATATGTTAAATAATTTGTTATGTTATGTTATATATTACAGAATTATTATGTTATGTGTAATAATAATAATAATAATAATAATAATAATAATAATAATAAATCCCAAAAATGTAACTGTATCTGAGTCAAACTCTTTGTCTTAAACAATAACTAGCATAAAAGCACAACAGAAATTTAGAAATAGCCTTTTTATCTGGTTGGTGCCCAAGAAAACAATGTAAAATAAATCCAATTTAACAATTTAACATACCTTGCATGTTCTTCTGCATACCACAGACCAATATGTAAGCTAGTATTTGATTGAGGTAACATTATTGCTTTGACCAATTGCAGGCATTAAGTATGAGAAGGCTCTGAAAGCTTAAGGGTATGTACAAAATATATGCTTTGTATGATATGAGCTCTTTGAAGTGTTGCTAGATCTGCAGTATCTCTGACAGATAGAATTAAATCCACTCAGACAGTGTAAGTACAGAATAAGACTGGACAGTGAAGGTACCCATCCTGGCTTTGGGTTGTTGAGCCACCTTGAGCTGAGCCTATCCATGAGGCACCAGCAGAGTGGTGAGGGCAGCGCTAGGGGGGTGTGAACAGCGGCAGAGATGCCTCAGGGGTCAAGCCTTTAATAATGATTACAAACTGGAGCAGGGCACGGGGCCTGACAGGCTGCAGCTGTGGGGGCACCCGCTGCTTTGAAGCGATCCGCGCCACCACATGAGGAGACGCTGCAACTATGCGTCTGCTTGTGGGAAAGAATGTCCCGCGACGCCACAGTGACTCTGTGCGCACTGAACAGCCAAAGGAGATGCCAGTCGACAGGCCCTCTGTCACTGCTACTCAGGAAATAGAGAGAGAATAAAGAACAATGGATTAGAGGAAATATAAACAACCGAGGGTCAGACTTTCTGCATGTCACTGTGCTTGAAGTGGGACATTTCATCCTTACCAGGAAGGCCCAACTGACATCCAGACATGGGTCATCTTTCCAAGGTCATTATCTCTGTCTCATTAGGTTACTGAGGATACTGGCTTTCACACATTATATTTGATTTGAAGTCACATTGGACATGTCAGTTACTACTATTAATTGCTATTAACTTTATCTAGTTCAGGCCACAGAGAGACACACACAAACATGGAGGGAAACTTTAGACAGGTCAATTGACCTAACGCAACATATGTGGGAGGAAACCGCAGTACCAGAAGAAAACTCACATGGACATGGAGGAAACATGCAAAAGCCACACAACTGTGAATTAAGGATATAGTACCAACATTTTGCACCATTGTGCCCCCTCCTCCCAAATTGATATTAGTCATATAGCAGATGCCCTTATCCAGAGCAACTTCCAAAGCTTACTATCCAAGTGACCCAAAAGTCTAAAACCTTGGTAGATGTGGGATTTGAACCCTAAACCTTCTGGTCCACAGTCCAGTACGTTGATGTATAACGTAAGATACGTTTTAATAAGACATTAATCCTGAAAATCATGGTTTGCAAATGGTATATACTGTATAAATAAAGGCTACTTACACTTGAAAGGTTCTGTAAGCAATTGTGTAAGTGACATGAGAAACTGATGAATCATTAACTGCCATTAATGTTTAAGTGGGAGTTGCTTTTCAGTATGAAAAGGTTCAATATATTTTGGCACAATAATAAAGAACCACATACTAAAAAAGATCCTGAAGAGCCTTGTTTGGCAGCTTTTTCTAAGAGCTTAATGGAAGCTTAATGCATAGTGTTATTTGCCATACTTGACAAATAACCAATATAATGCTATTCCACTATAGCAATTATGAAAATGACTCATCTGTTTTAGTGTGTATATTTTATATAAATGATTTCTAGATTTATTCATGCCATCATGAGTTAATCTTATAATAAGTGGTGTAAGAAGAGACTTGACAGCACTAAAGATCATTTGTAACTTTGTGACAGTGTGTTTGTGATAGAGTAAGGAAGGTAGGCTTGTTTTAATGCCCAATAAATCATGTTGCTATGTGTGCATACTCCTAGGAATTCCATAAACAGGGGAATAAAAAGTTGCCACATTGAGTGAGTGAGAAAGAGGAAGCCAGTTTGACAACAGCTTGACAGATTTATTGATGTTCCAGATAAATAATACCTGCCAAACCATAAAATCCCACATGAAGTTTGTACATACTTCATACTCGATTTGGGAAAGAGACCAAACAATCATGCATGAAGTGGATCAAGCCATTTTCTTCTGTATTGTACAGGTAGAGTGATATGAACTTTTTAAAAAGGAGATATGATATGATATGATATGATATATATTAAAAAGCAGTTATTATTGTGTATATATTATTACGCATTACTTGATTTGGCACCAAACATTGCAAATATCTAATTCTTGTGTGATTTTGACAAGAAATCCTTTACAGTCATTTTCAGTATTAAGTAGACTGTACTTTACCAGAGCAGATCAAAGTTAAGGTTCTTACAAAAGAGGCTCAGCATTGACAGCTTGAACTCAGAACCTTCCTAAAGTCCAGAGCATTAACCACTGAGGCACCTACTGTCCAAGAGACAGGCGGTTTAACCGTCAAAGCCACAATGCTGCAGAACAGCAGTGAATTCTACTCTCTCTCTCTTGCTGTCTATCCAAATAGTGTGTGTGTGTGTGTGTGTGTGTGTGAATATCACATGCATATGTGATTCTCAAACATCTTCACTTCACTCTGTTTGAAGGTTTTCCAGGACATTGATCTTGCCTGAATGAAATCAACATCAATTCAGTCACAAGATCATAGGTGAGGTTTCCAGTTCATCCCAAAAGTATTTAATGAGTTGGAGGTCAGGATCCTATGAAGAGTAATACTGCTCCTCCACACCAAACTCTAGTTGGAAAACATTTGTTTATGATCTTGTTTGTGCACGATCATTGCTAAAACAGGAAGAGGCTACTATATGATATTTTTTATATTTTTGAGCATTAAGCTTATTCTTGATTGAAACTAAGGGATGGAAACCATGAAAAAACAGCCATTCTCCTCCACCAACCTTTAGCATTGGCACTGTGCATTCAGACATCCACTGATCCAAGAATTATCTGTCAGAGTGCCAGTGGGGAAGCATGATTCATTACACCAGATGACATATTTCCATTAATCCAGTGTCAAATTGGCATTGTTTTGACATCTCCCCAGGCAATGCTGGACAATGTGCATTTTGTTTTGTTTTGTTTTTACTTTGCTACTCCTGTGCTTCTAAGGGATGCACTAAAATCTGTTCCTCTTCTATAATGAACAGTACCAAACAACTGAAGAACAGCACATTCAAACAGTTACTCAAAGCTCTTCAGACATATTAGCCATAAATGACAATCAGTTAGTGAGATTAAACGGAAGCCTTGGTTAATGTTGGCAAGCATGCAATCTGAAAATAGGCCTCATAGAAATGAAGAGGTACCGGCAGTGTTGGGACCTGATGCTTATCACTCATGTGTGGGTGACCTAAAACAACTTATACTGTATCTGCTGTCACTTTGGAGAGAATATAGGTTTTCATATTGTAGTCCAAGTTCATTGGACTTGACAGGGCATTTTTCTTGAGCATGAAAAGACTGTTGGTTGTCAATTTTGTGTTTTGGTACAGATTTGTATCGGTTTTACAATTTAACACAAGAGAAGTTTGGTTTTTTAAGTAATTTCTAACTTACATTTAGTTAGTCATTTATAATAGATTACTTTTCCCAAGTAATTACCCCAGTATTGGTGGTCCTGTTCTATAACCTTATGAGACCTAATGTTCTGCAGTTGAGCTATTACTGCTCTTGAAGCTTTCAATTTCACAGTAGTTAGTTGACAAGGGCAAAGCAGATGTGTGATTTGACTTTGTGGCAACATCATATCCTGCAACAGAGCTATATTACTGAGCGAACAAAGTGTCTTTAAGGTGGTTTCATGGCTCTCTGCTTGATTCTATGCTTCTGTCAGCAATGAGTGTGACTGAAATAGCTGAATTCACTAGCTGGAATACTATCTATAGTCTTGCCGATGGAGTTTGCGTGTAACTGACTGAGAGCCTATGACATAAGCTAATACGATAACATTGTCTTTAAATTAAATGTGAACGTGTCATAAGAACTTGCCAGTAGCACATAGACATGATATCATGAAGCATAAATATCAATTAATAATTTCTTCCCAGTTAAGAGCAGAGAGCAGAGGGGAAAGTGTTAGCCAGCCTGTGGTGTGACCTCATCATTCCATAACTATGATGCATGGTGGTCCATGGCCGCAGATACTGGACAATTGTTGTCCATAAGTTTCATTTGGCATTTTATAGCTGTTAGGTCATAGCAGCTCCTGATGCTCAGAGGCAAAGAGAGAGAGAGAGAGAGAGAGAGAGAGAGAGAGAGAGAGAGAGAGAGAGAGAGAGAGACTTACGATAGAAAGCCCTAACCAGTGCCAATCCATCGTACGACACATACACTCACACATTCATACAAACCCTCACACACTAAGGGCACTTTGGAAACACCAATTATCCTAACATGCATGTCTTTGAACTGTGGGAGGAAACCGGAGAACATGCAAACTCCATGCAGTTGGAGTCCAAGAACAGGGTCAAACTGGCAACCAGGGATGCTGGAGCTTTGAGGGAACCGCATTAACCTCTCCACCACCATGCCAACCTGTACTGTGATTGTCCAAATGAAATTGATACATTTTATTTTACCCAAGGAGTTGACTTGCAAATACCTTGTCCTATATTGCATGTTTTTAAATGTTCCCCTCCCTCTATGTTTTCTGTTTATGACCTGTATCATAATGGAAGGCATTTACCTGTGGCCAGTATCACTTCTAGTAACTAATAATGTGTGTGTGTTTGTGTGTGTGTGTATTTTTGTGACCCTGTGTGATTGATTTGGTGTGCTAAGTTGGCCATTACCAGCAATCATGGCCAAAACATACTGAGTTGGTTTAAGTATACGATTAAGTTCAGTTACACTCCATCCTCCTAATAGGTCCCTCTCCCTCCATTAAGGCCAGTATCCTAAGGCATGCCAAACTCGCAGTCATTTCCAGAAGTAATACTGCTCTTCTTGGCAACTCTCTCTGTTGACTTTGACTCGGATATTATAATGTCCTGGTGCATATTGTCAAATATAAGTTTCCAGGGTAACTCTATTTGTTTAATCCCTCATTGGACTGAGTTAACTACAGTTGCATTTTGCGTAATAGAACATGTGCAGTGTTATTAAATTTGGCTTGCTTTTATCAAACTAATGCAATATAGTGACTGTTCATGATCTCTAAGGAATACAGATAGGTAATTTCCAAAACCTGTATTTTATATGTCCAATTTCCACATGGTAACTATTCATGAATGGAATTTTCCAATCGTAATCATAGGTCAGTTAGGTCAAGCACAGTTCATAGCCTTAAGTTGTCTTGTCTAAAGGTGGGGCAATTAATCTTTTTCCCAGTAGCCAATTCATCCACATAAATCCCATGCAAGCTCCACAAATACATGTCATTCAACGTTTATTATTTCTTTGAATGGGAAATAAATCTCTGCTTAAACAAAACATGATTCAGCCATCAACTACTTATTTCTTCAACTGCTTATTATTATATAACTATTTACTTGCATTATGATTGATCACAGGATAGCAGATCCTTAGAAAAAAGGTGTGTCTGTGCAATACTATTCACTTTAATTATTTGTTCACTTATTATTATTATTATTATTATTATTATCTGCAAAAGGTACATTCAACTTGGAATCGAATATAAAGAAACCACTTTTAATTACACACAGACTGTTGTTGACCCAAGCAAAAAACAGGTGACAAGGACTGCATGTTTGATTTTAATCGCTTGAGTTAGTCTGATTTATATTTTCCTTTAGTTTTAAATTGTACTTTATTTTTTCATTGATTGTCATTTTTACTACATTGGACCTTCCAAATCATGGCCCCCAGTGATCAAAAACCTAGATGACTTCTTAGGGCATTTTCCCCACTACAAATAACACCAGAAATTTTGGTTGGGTGCCAGGAAACTGAACTTTTTCCCCCCTGGATCCTGGTTCCAGTAAATGTTTTGGCACCAAAGGTTAAAAGTTTGGGCGCCAATAGTACCTCGTGGTTCCTGGAATAGGGGATAGCAACATTGTTACTTGATGATTGGTTATGCATATATCATCATGCAACATTCAAAAACAATATACACTCACCAGACAGTTTATTAGGTACACCTTGTTAGTACCCGGTTAGTAATCCTGATTTTGCCTTCACAACTGCCTTAATTCTTCGTATCATAGATTCTGAAAGGTGCTGGAAATATTCCTCCGAGAATTTGGTCCATATTGACATGATAGCATAACATCCATGATTCTAATCTCCTGTTCCATCACATCCCAAATGTGCTCTACTGGATTGAGGTCTAGTGACTGTGAAGGCTGTTTTCATACAGTTTGAGATGATTTGGGCTTTGTGAAGCTGCACATTCCTGCTGGAAGTCGCCATCAGCATATGGGTACACTGTGGTCATAAAGGGATGAACATGGTCAGCAACAATATTCAGGTAGGCTGTAGCATTTAAACAATTTTATTAGTATTAAATGTGCCAAGAAAATATCCCCCAGACCATTACACCACCAGCAGCAGCCTGAGCTGTTGATACAAGGCAGGGTGGGTCCATGCTTTCATGTTGTTTACATCAAATTTTGAGACATACCATACAAATGTCAGAACAGGAATCAAGGCTCATAAGACTAGGCAACATTTGTTCTACTACTATTGTCCAATTTTGGTGGACGTGTGCAACTTGGTAAATTGTATACAGTTTAAAATAGTTTAAATGTGAACAGTAAATAGTTTAAATCAGAATCAGAATATTTTATTGATCCCAGAGGGGAAATTGCAGTCATTACAGTAGTGACCATTTCTGTAGAAAAAAAAATAAAAATAAACATTCTAACATAACATTTTGCAAACAAAAATATAACTTGTACTAAATGCATATTTATATGCACAATTGACAGTAGCTGTTACAGTAGAATGTCAATTAAAAACTATAAATATTGTGAACATGAAACTGTTCAGATAAAGAGCTGAGAAATGAGAGCTCAGATGAGACATTAAAATAGACAGCTGAAAAGTTAGACCTGAAAACTGAGCTAAAAACTAAATTAAAGCTGATTAGACTGAAACCAGCAGAAGATGAAAACTGGGTAAATATGAAATGACTGATAAGAACTCTTGAATGAAAGGAAGTACAGTAGTTAAGTTGTATCTGAAGAAAGAAAATAAAATATTATATTTATTTGAGTTTGGGAAATCTAATCTGGCCTGAGTTTGTTGATTTCCTTTATTTGGAAGCAGTGAGGCCATTTTGGTTGTCTCGTTGTTTGTAGACATCATTTTTATTAGCTTATTGTCGATGTGCAGTACAAAATCAAGTAATAAAGTTTTCTGTGAAACCGTTTCAGTTAGAATCCACATTACAATGGGAAAATTGAACGATCTGAGTGATTTGGAAACAAGGCATGTTCATCTGTGCTAGACCATTGCCAGTATTTCAAAAATTGCAAATCTTGAGAGGTTTTCTCAAGTATACCATGAATGACATGATAGTGAAAGTGGATCCTGTGGACATCAACACCTCATCGAGTTGTTATATTTATAATATTTTACATATCAGATCTATATATACATCTAGGCAATTAACAGACGCCCTTATCCAGAGCGACTTGCAACTGATACAACCAGAGCAATTACAACTGTTACAATCCAAGCGGTTGTGGGTTAAGGGCCAAAGGACCCAACAGTGGCAGCTTGGTGCAGGTGGGATTTGAACCCTGGATGTACTGGTCCATAGTCCAGTACATTTACAGCATTTACAGCATTTAGCAGACACCCTTATCCAGAGCGACTTACAATTGATACAGTCTTACAATCCAAGCAATTGTGGGTTAAGGTTCTTGCTCAAGGACCCAACAGTGGCAGCTTGGCAGAGATGGTACTTGGTACTTGGCAGTACCCTAACCACTAGGTCACCACAGTCCCACAGATCAAGATGTCAAGAATCGTTCTGACAAACAGGCGGTGCACAGACTTGACTTTATATAACTGTATGGATTTCAGAATATAGATTGAAGGCCCACAAATGCCAAAACTACGAATGACAAAAGCAGCATGTATGAAATTTATGTATAGAAACATTAAGTAAACACCCAACTCACCAGTCCGTCACCAGGTCCATCATCCACTCCTTTGCCAGAAAATGGTCTATTATTTTGTCGGCAGACTTGGCTGACCTTGCTGAATTATTGCAAGTTTCCTTGCAAGTTGTATTTAATGCTACCAAATTAACATGCACATAAACAATGACGTTTATTAATGAATGGTAAATACATAGCACCTTCTTCAGTATGCTGAGAAGGGGTAGACATAAATAAATCTGACTGGTCAGATATCTTGTCATTTTGTTAATAGTCTCACATTACCAAACCCTTCAAAACACCACCAGAACTGGCATGTAGCATGTAGACACGAGTCATTCAAATTAGTATTTTTGATTGTTTAGTACCTCTCTCAGTTAGATAGGCACCCTATAACAACAAAGTAGCGTTTTAAATTGGTTGATGCTTTTGGTTTTACTTCATTCATGAAATAAATATTTATAATATTTTACATACCAGGTGTATGTACAGGTGTTTCTTCTATTCTCTGAAGGGTTAGAAGGACCTGACTGCACTGATTTTTGCATATAAACACAGAACAAAAACAGAAAGGTTACCAAACAAAAGATTTATGATAGTAGTGTTTTCTCTTTAAATAAGCTACCTGGAATGATTAGGTGATTCATTATTAAGTAAGCAAGCCAGCAAGCAAATCATGGATTTATTAATTCTGTTTATAGAAGTTTGCTGTGGCTTATTACACAGCAAGCATGTTTACAACTTATATTAATCTTTATCACACATAGAGTTCCATGTTTGTGTTACTTATTTGACTGCACCAATCAACCATAACATTAAAACCACCTGCCTAGTATTGAGTGGGTCTGCCTCAAGCCACCAAAGCTCTGACTCAATGAGTCATGGACTCCACAAGACATCTGAAGGTGTCTCATGGTATATGGTAACAAAGACATTAGTAGTATCCCAGAAGTTAAATCAGTCATTTTGTTAATAGTTTGTTTGTTAACTGATATAACTCCTGGGATTTTCACAAATCTTTTGTTTGGTAAACTTTCTGTTTTTGTTCTGTGTTTATATGCATAAATCAGTGCAGTCAGGTCCTTCTAACCCTTCAGAGAATAGAAAACAACACCTGTACCTGTACACCTGGTATGTAAAATATTCTAAATATTTATTTCATGAATGAAGTCAAATCTGGACATAAGGTTTTATAGGAAATCTTATGTCCAGATGAACTGATTCAACTTCTGGGACTTTCTCACCTGAATTATTGAGTATGCATCAAGACACGTTAGAAGCAGATCTGTTAAGTGTTGTAAATTGTGGGGGCCTCCATGAACCGGACTTGTTTGTTTTGTGCATCCCATAGGTCAGTTTCAGATCTGTGGAATTTGGAGGCCATGTCAAACCTTCAAACTTCCTGTCATGTTCCTCATACCACTCCTGAACTATTTTTCTGCCATGACAGAATACTGTTGCCATCAAAGTGTATGCTTGGTCTGCAACAATGTTTAGGTAGGTGGCACGTGTCAAAGTACATGGCAAACATCCACATGAATATTGGGACCCAAGGTTTCCCAGCAGAACACTGCCCAGAGCACTGACAGCATTATTCCCTTCACCTGTTGGTGGTATTTACTGTCATGGCTGATTGGTGTATGTTTGTGTGTAGTATTTAGCTAAATCAAACCTATAATTTGACCAATCTAGCTAACTAGCTAGCTCTAGTGGGCTGAAGTTAGGACACTAATTTGGTTTCAAACACCAAGAATGAATATTTAACAACCCATACGCTGATTTTAGCTTGTCCATTTTTGCGGCAGATCTCATATCGAAATCAATGCAGATGCTTAGATTCAATTGACAAAACTTATGAAATATTTGTATATTGTTTATAATATTTGTCCATGTTTAAAATAATAACAGTTAAGTTTTTTTGTCAAAGAGGAGCTTTGTGAAAATTGTTTTAATGTTGCCTGTCACTCATTGTTGCGAAAACTAGCTAGCTAGTGCATGTTAGCTGTTCTGAACCCCTGCACTCCCTCCATTGTCACCTCATACAATTATGGCTGTCCATCTGGGGGATTATGGGGATTAACCATAATAACTTCGTATTTGGCTCCACCCCAGTACAATGAAGTGAATCTGATGCTCTTTACTCCCCTTTTCTCCACCTAGACACCTTATGGGCACATCATAACTTAGCTTTGTGTTATAATCGGTACAGTTATGGTTAATTAGCATTCAGCTTAGGTCAGGAGCAGGTTAAGGATTTAGATTTAAAAGAAAAGTATTTAATTATCTTCTAGGAACTAAAGAAAAACAGCATGTATGTGCATGCATAACCTTTTTGGACCTTGCAGCATTTCAGAAGTGCAGGAACTTCATATTAAAACTTATCTTTCATTTGAGAATGAAAAGACGAACCTTAACCTGTCGAACCGGGTAACATCAATGTGTGTGTGTGTGTGTGTGTGTACTCCATAGTTTAAATCCTTTCATTCATGGAGAAGGCTCTGCGTTAGGCCTAGCAGTCTCTAGCAATTAGTGCAAAAGTATTTATTCAGCTTGTACTTTTGCTGTAGACTTACCTGAGTATGAGAGGTATGAGGCAGAGATTTGATTGAGCATTCTACCTTTGTCACAGATTCTGGGCTATGTGACTGTATTTGTAGAGGATGGGTCAACAAAAAAAACAAAAAAAAAACACACCTTGCAGAATAATGAATGGAGGGTGTGGAAGTGAATCCTGCAGCATGGTGCACACCTGACTGTTGTTGTCTTTTAACACCATGATTTAGTGTATGTACTGCAGCTTTTGTACAAGTGCAGCTTGTGTAAATTGTGTCGCTTGAAATAATTTATGTCTGTTAAAAAAGAATACCTAATTGCGTTTGATCTTTAACTTAACCTTGTGGAATCTCGTTGAATAGAGTTGAATACAGTGGAGAGTAAAATGATATATTTACTCTAGAATTAACATTGCAAAACTCAGTGTGGTACTTGCTTATTTCTAGATTTTGAAACATATGTTTTTACTACCCAACTAATAAAAGAGGCGTATTCTTCTGGCTGCACTATAATTATCGAACACCTGCGTCTATTTAATTCTGGTGACTAGAATGTTAGAGATGTAAAATATGTCATTCATTCCATGGAAAGTTGATTGTTGGATGGTTAAACATGACATGCCTGAGCAACTGGATATATACATGTGGTCAAAGACCACTTCATTAGGTACACCTTGCTAGTACCTGGTTGGAACCCATTTTGAGACCAAAATTTCTTTAATTCTTTGTGGCATAGATTCAACAAGGTGCTGGAAACATTTGGTCCTTATTGACATGATAGCATCACATAGTTGCTGCTGATTTGTCAGGTGCACATCCATGATCCGTGAGCTCTAGTGGCCTAATGGTTAAGGCACTAGCCTCCTAAGCCAGGGATTGTGGGTTTGAGTCCCATCTGGGGTGACAAACAAGCAGAGTGGCGCATCGGAAACGTGCTGTGCCCAGAACCCAGAGGTTGATGGATTGAAACCATCCTCTCAATTTTTGGACTGTGGTAGCCTAGCTGTTAAGGTACTGGACTATGAACCAAAAGGTCCAGGGTTCAAATCCCACCTCTGCCAAGCTGCCACTGTTGGGTCCTTGAGCAAGGCCCTTAACCCACAATTGCTTGGATTGTAAGACTGTATCAGTTGTAAGTCGCTCTGGATAAGGGCGTCTGCTAAATGCTGTAAATGTAAATCATCCACACCAAATATAATGTATCACCATTACACCACAACTAGCAGGCTTAACCCCAATGGTCACAATGGTTGATGGTTTTAATGTTATGACTGATCAGCATAAGCATGTAAACAGTTAATGACACAGATACACTATGACACTATACACAAATGACAGCGTGGGAGTGCAGAGGCTTGACTGGGGGTGTGAGTGCACTAGGAAAATTGATTCTGGGATGCTGGACGAGGGAGTGCAAGGTGTGACATATCTAGACCCTAATCTAACTGTATTGAACATTTCTATATTATCCATGGCACTTTCAATTGTTTTCACATTTTCTAAGTCATGCTGGATAACTTCTGCCAAATGACTAAATATAATGTAAATGTAAGGTGTTTGAGACATTTGCTGACTAAAAATCATCAACAGCTGAAAAGGCTCCCCACACCTTGTCAACTTTTTCTCCACGATTAATCATGGTACAGATGCAATCACTTCTCACCAGGTCTTCAAATCGTGATTCATCAAGTACATACAACTTTGCTGAACCACTCTGAATCAAACGTTCCATAGTCTGCCAAAATCTTCATTCTGTCTTTGATGTTTTTTATTAGACAGGAATTTTAACACATCTTTTAGACTCGAAACCTGAATGAGACAACCTTCTGGTAATTGTTTTCTAAAGACTCCTGCTTTCTGAGCCCATTTTGGCCTTAGTCCATTTTATTTTACTGATAGTGTATAATCTGTCTTTTTATAGTTATCATTATTAATTGAAAACAATAAAAAAACATGAAGAAGACTACTGAAGGCTTCAAAACATTTCATCTTTGTGCTGTAATTCATGTTTTATATTTACAGCATTTACAGACATGCTTTGTATTGTAGACATTTTCTTATGCTAACACAATATTCTATGACCTATAGAAACACCATATAACTAAACAAATGTAGGTTTCTAATAGTACAAATTCCAGTTGTCTGTGAATATATCTCAACATCTACAGTGTAAAGCGGCAGTTGGGAGCCAAGGTACAGTAGTGAAATGTATCTGTATGTTGCAGAAGGTCAAGAGGTTAAGATCAAGTCATATTATTCTCTGTCAGAAGTCCAAGTTTCCTCTGTCCGATGTGTGCTCCCTTCCAAGTCTGTGACTCACACTGTGGCCCGCAGTGTTTTCTTTTTAGGCTATGACCAGATCAAAAATGCAGACAGCCAGACTGCTGCCACCACAAACAAGTGGATTTGGTCTGGACTGAGGATATTGCATGGATATTTATTGTGTTGTATATGTGCAGGGGAGACCTTAGAGAAACAGGGATTATGGAAAAAGGAGACTAACACTGGCATGCTCCTTTCCTCCATCAGTGCGGCGATGACACGGGCAATTGGCCCTGGCATGGGGGAATAGCGACACGCACACGTGTAATGAAACCGTCGATTGTTATGTTTCACCTGCTGTGTCGGCGACCATGATGAAGGGAGAAACTAGAGAGAGAAAAGGAACTGTAACTGCCAAAACAGCAGAACTATTTCAACTTCTATTACATCACTCTCACTTGGAAGCTTTCCAAGCTTCTCTTGGCTCTCTTACAACACCTGGCTCTCTCTCTCAAACACACGCACATTCACACTGTCATTTTTATGATGTGCCGTTCTGATTCATCTGAAAATTGCTTCAAGCTTCCAACAACATGCCAGCCCCCCAAAAATGTTGCTAGCTAACTTCGGTTGTCGTTAGGTAATTAAACAGGAGCACTTAGTACCATGTTGAGTACTGTGTTGGGGTAGCACAGTAGGGTACAGTTTTGTCCTCTAAATCAGTGTTGTTCAAACCCTGTGCTCTGTGTCATGTTGTTGTAGCAGTTTGATAAAAAGGTTGAGATCCAACGGATTATATAAGCACATCACTGCTGGATTTCTGCATTATGTATTCATAACATGTGGACTGTTCATGAATTTTGGCTAAACTTGCGTGGACTCTGTTATTTTATTAGTAATTTTAAATGTGTTTTGGAACCTGTTTCATCATTCTGCTTCTATTAAGGCTTCAGGTGATGGTCCACTGTCCAGTTTTCTTGTAAATACAAAAACAAAACGATATCATATCATAATTCATTGTCCTGTCAGTGACTCAACGCTATCCAGGCCCCGATTAAGCAAAGTACTATAAAACCACGAAGCTTCATGCTTTGCCTGCTACAACTACACCTATGAGTCAAATCTTTATATAGGTGGTATATGGCATATTTAATTTGATGTCCCGGTGAATCAGTGTATATTTTTGTGCATTTCTCACAGAACACCGAAACATAGAATATCTGGCAGTCTTTGTTTCTTGTTGCAGACACAAGTTCTGGCCAAATCTTCAGATTTCTGTAGATCTTTTCCTTTGCACTGTTGATGTAATGCTCACACCCAAGATGTTTAATTTCTGTTACATTTCAACCTATGTATGATAGAAGTGTGACAGATCGGGCCTTGACTTCCTGACTTCTAGCACGTATGTCATCTCAGAACAAACACGGCCAACGAATATTGTGATGAAAGATGCCTTTCTGTCACTGTAACTAATTGTATCAGACCTTAAAGGAGAGACCTTCTAAAACACTTATGAATGGTTTCTTTTCTTTCCTTTGCGTAATCCTGACAGTCCCTGTCAAGACATTGTCAAGCAGATGTGCTAGTTCACCATAGTTCACAAACAGGTTTGTGGTGTATATGGGATGTTAATACAATAAATCATCATATAAGACCACAATACATTTCTAGCATTAGTTAGTATTAGCATTAGTACATCTTAGTTTAGTATATATATATATATATATATCTATGGACTTTAAAAGAAGTGCAAAGCTTGTGATAATGACTAGGAAATAGGTTGTTTAAAATAAGTAATGCAGCAATACTTAATAGAAGATAGTTATTAACATAATAATAGTTAATAGAAGATAGCTTTAAATTCAGTCAGCCTGTGTGAAAGCTAACGAATACTTAAGCTAGTGATGAGAGTTGGGGTTATCGTAATAGCTTTATTTTAATTTAAATGAATGCATGTGCAGATTAGGCTGGAGATTTCAGTTTTACATTGTTTTCCTTTAGAGAGCTTGTTTATTGTTATAGATGAAGCA
This sequence comes from Ancistrus triradiatus, assembly GCA_025084515.1. Classification (NCBI taxonomy): domain Eukaryota; kingdom Metazoa; phylum Chordata; class Actinopteri; order Siluriformes; family Loricariidae; genus Ancistrus; species Ancistrus triradiatus. Next base: position 256,245 of record JAJAGP010000771.1, on the reverse strand, counting down.
GTTCAGTGAATACATAAAGTCTCACAAGTCATCAATCTTTTCACAAATAAATACGGTGAAATAGCTGTGAGAAATAATACTGCCTTTTATGTTTATATAATAATATATTATAGTTTAATGGAAGACATCCTGGACTAAATCCCCATTTTAAATGTCCAAAAATCAGGACTGATCAACAATTACTGGAAATTTTTAGTTGCAGTTACAGCTGAAAGTGCAATATGATATTGGATCACTTTCCACAAGAAATAAAAGACCAAGAATAATATTTTTGTCACATTTGTTTAACTGGGTTCTTTTTGTTAACATCTGATCAAGTTTATGCAGAAATATAGAATGATCTACAGTAGAGGGTTTGAAAACTTTCAAGCACCACTGCAAAATCATATATATATATATTTGTTATCACAAACTAGGGTATTGTACCTTTTTAAAGAACCAATTTCCGTTAATTAGTTGTTATCACAGAATTTGCACTTCCTTGCACTAATATTCTATGGCTGGTCAGATCTGACCAAAGATGTTATGAAAATCTTTAGAAAATTTGTCTAAAAATGAATTAAACCAATTGTCATTCATTTTGTGTATCTATATGCATTGTCTCAACAAAATCAGATAATAGAACCCATAGTTAAAATAGAGGAAAACACCAAACACAGAAGGAGGGGTAACTCTTGGGCTTATTGTACAGCTATAAATATTGTATTTTGAGAACTCATTAAGTGAAATGATCTTACCCTTATTAAACTCAAAATTAACATGGAATGTTTTAATTGCTGTTATATATTTATTCAGTTTAGTCAAAGAAATGCATGCCATGTTCTCCTGTTTAACATTATCAGTAAATATTGCAAAACATAAAGTTCGTTAAAGACCAGCAGGTTTGGTGAGTAGTAATTTTGTCTACAGCAACTCCATAGTTAAAGTTCAAGGAGGCTTTCACAAAAGAAGCTATTCTGGCAATAAATGCACCTGTCAGTTAAATCAGACAAGCAGGATGCTCTTTTTACAGTCATAATGTTTCATTTGCACCTGTCCATCTGTGATTGTATTCCTATTCAGTTGTTACCTAGTAACATATTTTGCTAACCCCAGTTTTGCCCTTTAGGGTTATAAGGCATAAACAAGCTAGTAAGTGAAGCATTAAAGTGACAAGAAAAAAAAATGAGTGACAGTATTCCCTGATAGACGGCCTTTAAGCAAACCAAAGGTGTTCATGCATGTGGCAGAGCCTTTTTACACAGAGCAGTTCACCTTTCCATCCTTTTCTGAAGGGAAAAATAGTGCAAGTTCTATCATGACTGGCAATGCATGCACTGAAGCACTTGATAGTCACCACAGAAATTCATGAAAACTAATAATATGCAATGACAGGCTGTCAGGTGTTAAATTCTTTGTGAATTATGTAAGGATATTTTGTTTGGCATGGTGTTTTGGAAACTGGGTATGCTGTTTTGGAGATATAAAAGGCAATACAATGCACAAGACTGGTACATTTGACCAAATGTATAATCTTGTTTATATATATTCTATATATCTTTCATATTAGAGCAAATACAACATGCCCATATAATTATCTAATGTATATTGGTCATGCATTTTGTCCATTGATAGCACCATTAATATTTCTTAATCTCAGGTAAAGTAGTATCGGAGACACGCAGTGTCACTAGGGGGAAAGTTAAAGGAGAAAAAGTCTACATTAAGCTAAAGCTGCTCATACTATGTCTCATAGGCCACTTGAATGAAATTCATGTTCAGTGACCAGCTTATCTAGAGCATATCATGGTAACATTGGGATTAGATTACTCTTGACATGGTGGAGGCCAATCCACAATTGGTCAGTCACACCTAGGGACAACTTAAACCCTAATCAACCTACTGGTACAGTGGTGCTTGAAGGTTTGTGAACCCTTCAGAATTTTCTATATTTCTGCATAAATATGATCTAAAACATCGTCAGGTTTTCACACACGTCCTAAAAGTAGATAAAGAGAACCCATTTAAACAAATGAGACAAAAATAGTATACTTGGTCATTTATTTATTGAGGAAAATGATCCAATATTACATATTAGTGAGTGGCAATAGTATGTGAACCTCTAGGATTAGTAGTCAATAAGAAGGTGAAATTAGATTCAGGTGTTTTCAATCAATATTTTCTTTCTTTCTTTCCTTATTTCTTTATTATTTATCTATGGGGTATTCATGGGGTGCTGTTCAGCACCTATCCTGATGAGTACAATACATAGGCATAAGTGTGCCCTGGATGTGGTGTCAGTCCATTGCAGGGTCAGAAGGGGTCACTGTTGCAATGTCAGGGGACACAAGCAGCAATAGAATTGTCCCATCATGAAGCTTTGAAGATTAGTCAAAATATATTTGTATTGTTTTGCAGCGATCAATCCATTTAAGAGAAAAGCCATCATGGACAAAATCAAATTGGCCTCTACTAACCTATTATGATCGACAATATTTTCCTTACATTATAGGGGCGGAACCGTGGCACAGTGGTTAGTGTGGTTGCCTCACAGCTCCAGCGTCCCCAGTCCTCCCCATGTCTGTGTGGGTTTACTATGGGTACTCCGGTTTCCTCCCACATCCTTCATTGGCCAGTCTATTGTGCAATGTTATTTTCTGTTGTTGTTTTTTTGTTTGTTTGTTTTATTATTTTAAATATCTACCCATGAAAAAATAAAAATATAAAATCAGTCCAGTGCTATGTCACAGGTTAATGTCATTTTTTCAACCTTATTTATAATTATATTTTTATTATTAATATGACTTACTATTTGAATTAATCCTCTCTTAAAAATGCAGTTTAGCCCCAGCAGTGTCCTTTCAAAAGCTTATTTATTTATTTATTTTAGTTGATTTGTTTGTTGTTGCTTTTTCACCCCCCTGGTAGTAACGTTAAACAAAATAAATATTTAATTGCAAAATGCAAAATCTTGCACTACTAATAGAGGGTGTTTTTTAATAACGGATAGACAAATTACAGAAATGACACCAAACAATGACTGAATGTTCAGGCTTCATTCCTCAAACAAATCTCAAAAATATAAAATGGACAAAAATAGGAGTCAATATCGATAATTTAACTATAAAAAATCAGCTAATTGAAATGAGATTTTAATATAGAAAGGCCAAACGAAAACCACCACTTAACAGAAGAAAACAAAATTACATTAGATTAAAGATAAACAATCATGGAGTGTGGGTGACTGGATAAAAGTCATATTTAGCAATGAATCAAGAATCTGCAATTCCCAGGGACATGGTGCGAGAACTTTTGTATGGTGCTGTTCTAATTAAACATACAAAGAGGACTGCCTGAAATAACATTTTACTACCAATAAGAATTACAATAGCAATAACCAATACAATAACAAAACAATAACATTTCCCTACCATGGATGATATAGATGATATGAGTAAAAAGAAAGTCCAGAGGAGCGAAAAAGTAATTTTTTTTATTTGATTTTATTTTTTTTGGTTGATGGTTCCATAACGTTTTCCTTCGAGTTATTCCATATTTTTCCTCTAGCTGTCCTGGAAAAATGTGCCATTAATTAAAATATTCAGAGGTATATGCTTCATGAAGACAGAATGTTCAGCTATTAAACAAAAATAGTTTGGTGTCATATTTGTGCATATTTGAATATTTACTGTGAATTAAATTCTCCTAGCACTGCTACGTCAGCTTAGGCCCGTGTCTCTGTGTATCCTAGATTAGTGTATCTCTGCACTCTAATTGTTTGTGTTAGCTCAGCCGCTGTCTGTTTACACTCTGTCCTATATCTTGTCTGACATATCCACACTTGCTTGTATTTGCACTATGTCATCTAATAAAGCTCCTGCACTTACATGCTGTCCTCGTTCCCGGTGCCAAGCATGACACCCTAACTAGGTGCTGGTTCTCTCATTGTGCCATATCCTGTTGGTTAGGCCCTGGCTACCTGTGACCCTGAACTGGATTAAATGGGTATGAAAATGAAGGAATGAATGAATATTAGTATTTGCTTTGCTGCCCATCTGGTTGAAATTGTAACTGCCTTTGATATACTAAAACAACAAAATACTAATATATAACCAATATATCCATAATTACTGAATTGCGTCCTGGTTTATCAGTATTTCAAAAGTTGTTAATTATACCAGCCTTAATGCACAGTTCTTCACAACTATGCCCATTATTGTTATTTCTTATAATTGTTTGTATATGATGCAAAATTATTTTGACCCCCTTTTTCTACATATTGATTTATGTTTATCCAAACCATTCAGGCATTTCTTAAATCAAACACTTTCGGAGAATTTGTAGTTTATCTAACTTATTATTCACCGAGCTAAGAGCCATGCTGAGACCTCATTCTTTATCTCTGACATATTTAGGTGCTTTAGCATCATGTATGGGTCCCTACTTGAACTGTTTGTGAAAGGGTGGGTTTTTTGCCACCATGCTGTAGATTGATTTACCTCTGTCTGTCCACACTCAGCTTAAATCATCCACTCTGACTGACAGACAGGAGGCGGGATGCAGCAAATGTGTTCCGTACCCAAAACAGAACGGCTTTTGTACAGCCACGTAACTGTTTTAATTTATAGCCCCGCATTGCCTCCAAGCAGCTACTGTGGCATGTGCAAACTGCTGCGAAGTTATGATTGCGATAAAGGGAGAACATTTTCCATCTCAGCGGCACAAGCACATGTTTAAAGACTGGCATGCTGTCTGTTTTGTTGACACAGCATAGGAAATAAATTATAATCAAACCTGGGAAACAGAGACAGGCTTCTTGTTAACATATGATGAGTGTACCCAATGTCTATAAATTGCTTCATTTTATAATGTATGACAGTTTGACATGAATGTCTCAAATGCTTATCAAAATATAACAAATAATCTACTTTTTAAATATTCTGCATACTTCATACATAGTTAGGAGGTATGACTCAAAAGCTCAAAAGTGCCCATCATGACATATCTGAGAAATTCATGTGGATATATCCGCGTGTGTACGTGTGAGTGTTTATATGTACATATACACTGATCAGCCAAAACAGTAGCTCCTGGTCCATAACAGTGGTTAGGTAAGTGTTACTCATATTAACATATCCCACAGTTTCCCAGCAGAACAGTACCCAGAGCATCACATTCCCTCCACTTGCTTCCTGATATCATCCCTTAAATAGGTGAATGGTGTACAGGTACCTGTCCATCCACAAGATGAAAAACAAAATGGGACTCATCAAACTAGACAACCTTCTTTCACTGGTCCAAGGTCTAGTTCTGACAATTGAATTCCCAGTTCCAGTGCTTCCTACAGTGGACAGGATTTAGCATGGTGAGTATTCTGACTGATCTGCTACTAGGCTGCCCTATACTCAGCAGGGGACCCTGCACTATGTGTTATGTCACATTCCTCCCATAATCATTCATTAATTCTTTGTCTTATCCGCTTAATCCTAGTCATGGTCGCTGGAAAGCCGGTGCCTAGCTGGCGACACAAGGTGCAAGACAGGAACAACCCTAGACAGGGCGCCAATCCATCGTAGGACACATACACACTCATACACACACCAATTAACCTACCACACATATCTTTGGAATGTGGGAGGACACCAGAGTACCCGGAGAAAACCCACACGGACACAAAGAGGACATGCAAAATCCACACAGGCATAGCCCAGGGTTAGGATCGATCTGGGGATCTCAGAGCTGTGAGCCAACAGTGCTAACCACTGCAAAATTGTGCCGCCACCTACCACTGCCAGCATTAAACAATTCTATGACTTGTAACCCAGTAGCGCTAGTTGCACTTCGACATTGGCATTGGCCTTTGGGTGCCACAACCACTTAGTTCGTTTGTAGTTTATCTTTCCTTCTTCCACTGTTCATATAGGTACTCATGCGATGTGATATGCTTGATCTCTTGGTATTTTATGTTGCCTAACTTATTTATTTTTAGGGCTGGAAGGCACATACTCATAGCAGAAGGAAGGCTTATGGGCCACTGAATGAAACTCCCACTCAAACACATTTCTCAGGAAAAACCTGGCAACATCATAGGTTTGAAGTGCATAGATGTAACCTTTACTCAGAAAATGAAGTATGCAACTGCTAATCACAACTCTTGATATGAATAGCTTTATTTTGACATACTGACATATGTTTTCAGTTTAAGTTGCTGAAATGTGTCAGCAACTCTGGATATGTCCCTTTCTATAAAACAGAACATCATCTAGGATTAAAACACATAAAAATAGAGAGGGAGAAATATGACTGTTTGTACAGTGCATCTTATGTTTTTGCTTGTTTTCTGTACGTGTAAAAATACCCCTAATAAAAAACGACAATCAATCTATAGAAATGGCCATCTCAGTTCTCTGACCTAATGTAACTGAAGCCTGTGGAGTGGAGAGTGTAGAGGAGATGGCACAGATAATGATCTACGATCCTGGGGGTCTGAAGATATTGTGAATTGAAAAGTGGTTCTGATTTCTTGTTTTGCACTTTCCATTCTCATCAGCCATTAACAGAGAGAGCTCGCCAGTGTCTCTTTGCCAACAGCGTGCTTGGTGGTAACAAGAGATTTCACAAAGTGCTAAATGTTTAAGTGCTAAGGTTTAATCTATTTAAAAAATAGACCAAAAAAATTTGAATTATTTCATATTAACCACAAATACCTTTTATAACATTTTACCCATCTTTTCTGAGGATGAATGTTGGAACTTCTGATTTTTTTTACACTATACACTGTACAGATTGTCAGAATATAGGAGTGTCAGGTTTATGTGACTGTTAAAGTCATTACTTCCAATCAGGCTTCGGTCGTCACTGAATTGCTGAGAATAAATGACTCATATCTACAACAGGGCTCATACTGAATTAGGAATCAAACAATGTACTTTTTGTACATTTGTGCAATTGTGCAAATTTGGACAGACAGACAGACAGACAGACAGACAGAGAGATAGATAGATAGATAGATAGATAGACTTCCTCACACATGTACTGTATGGAAATGCTACACAAAGGCATTAAGCACACAAATACATAAAACATGGTTCCTTAATTCATAGTATTATGGTAATGGTGACACTCTTAAATGTTAAAAACAAGTGTTAGGCGAACTTCCTATTCCATTCACCTCATTTTATGCCGACTGGCATTCTGAACCTTAGCATCAAGGCAGGCAAACTGTGGCAGAAAGACCAGGTGTTTTCTGGTTGGGTGACAGAATCCAGGGAAAGTTTCAGCTTTATGAAATACCTCTGAATATATGAACAGCTAAGAGCCCAGGAAGGTCTGCTTTTGATTGTGGAGACTGAGAGAAAACTGGCTTACCAGTCAAGTCAACGTGCTGGGTGGGCAACAGACGGGCCAAAGGAATAAAAACCATTCCATGTTCAGTGCATTAGTGATTTTAATGGAAGATTATTAACTCTGCATGGCCCTTAAATCTACTGGGCAATGCATCATTTGACTTTATTACCACATTTAATCAGTGCCATGGCACTGCCACAACATGTAACCATTTCTGGTATATTAATTCTGGTTATGATGTCAGATCAGCAGCCTTGTGGGCAAAACAAAAGAGTTTGTTGCAGGACGATTTCCATGTTAGCACAGTGTTCTGGTTTTTTTTTCTTTTTGGTTCATTTTTTTTGGGTTTTTTTTTTAGTGACACTAAGATGATTACTATGATGGGTGAGCTGACAGCAAATAAATTCAGAACGAAACAAATTAGGAGTGATGCAACTGCATATATTATTGCTTTATTTTCACTAGCATGGCTGATTCTGCTCATCTGAATTCTGATCACCTTAGGCAGACAAATCCTATGTCCACAGAAGCTTGTTTGATGAGGGATATCAGATATTTCAGATTACATACTAAACAGTATAGTAAGCCACTTTCCTTATAATGTTAAACCACTAAATTAATCCATAATATATTTCCAAAAATATGCTTTAGGGACATCACCATGTTTACACTCATGTAAAATTTTATATACTATATGAGAAATGGACAAAACAACAGAACAACATGAGTAGGACCTCGCCAATTACAATCATATCCGCACAATTTATTTTCCAAAGACACCATATAGTAGGTATCTGAATTACAGGCTCATCCAAACCCAAAAAATTATCACATTTTTCAAGTCACAGAAGTCCTGACATTGTATGATAGACATGGACAAACATCACTGGCAAAGAGAAACACTGGTCTGCTGCCAACTGTTGTTCTTAATCGGATTAGTGATCATCTTTTAAAAAATGATGTGAAAATTAATTAATTTAAACTCTTCAGGTGTGGTTTGTTAAACTAGAAAATGATGCCTCCCATGCTTCCCATGGCCTCACCCACCACCAGAATTAAACATTAATAAAACGTCGTGGGAAGCTCTGAAGCACAGACTATGAAGTAGATTTACACCTCCTTCCCTTAAAGCACAGGAAGCAAATAAACAGTCCAACAAGTCACCACAAACCATTCAGGACTTGTATGACCTCATTTGTACAAGGCTTCAAGCTGTTCTGGTGACAGGAGTTGGACTTACACCTTGTAAACTACTTGATGTTATTATTTTGTGTACCTCCTATTCAAGAACATGTCCTGTCAAGTTCCTTCCAGACTGCAGTTTACTATTAAAGTATAATTAATTTATTTTGTACCGTTGTATATATTTTTTTAATTGACAAAATTTAGCTTAAGTAAAGTGAAACCATTGATGATATAATCTAACTGTTTAATTATAGTGAGAACTTAAGCTGCTGCATGCTGAATTAATTGCAGTTTATTTAAGCGCATAATGTAACATCCAGAAAGTAAGGTAACACAATGAGAAAATAAGTAAGGCAACACAATAAGACAAAAAAATTCTGCATCTGATAATAGGTTTTCCTAGTTTAGCGATATACCTAAAGTGGAAGTTAAGTTGTCTTGGCAATATTAACTATATGGATCAATAATCACACCAAAGTCTTTCAATTAGAAAGGCTCAATTAGAATCACTAGTCTTGTCAGGATTCAGTAGAAGGATGAAGGATGTCACTCAGCATTAAGTGTTAGATGTCTTGTACAGCCATTCCAGAGGAGGTAATCATTTTATATACATATATATATATATATATATATATATATATATATATATATATATATATATACACTGGTCCTTCTCAAAAAAATTGCATATTGTGATAAAGTTAATTCTTTTCCGTAATGTAATGATAAAAATTAAATATTATATTTATATTTATTTATTATATTCATATATTTTAGATTCATTGCACACCAGCTGAAATATTTCAAGTCTTTTATTGTTTTAATACTGATGATTTTGGCATACAGCTCATGAAAACCCAAAATTCCGATCTCACAAAATTAGCATATCATGAAAAGGTTCTCTAAACGAGCTATTAACCTAATCATCTGAATCAACGAATTAACTCTAAACACCTGCAAAAGATTCCTGAGGCTTTTGAAAACTCCCAGCCTGGTTCATTACTCAAAACCGCAATCATGGGTAAGACTGCCGACCTGACTGCTGTCCAGAAGGCCATCATTGACACCCTCAAGCAACGAATAGGCTGTTCCAGGAGTGCTGTTGTATCAAGGTACCTCAGGTGGGAAGTCTGTGGGAGGAAAAAAGTGTGGCAGAAAACGCGTGCCCACAACGAGAAGAGGTGACGGACACCTGCCCGCCGCCCGGCCCCCGACCGAAGATCGTGGCGAGAAGGGCCGATTCCCCCCCCCCAAGCGACGGCCCCGTGCAAGGAGATTGTGCAGAAATGGGCTACAAGGTGCCGCACATTTCCCCAGGGTTCAAGCCACTTTTTGAACCAGAAAACGGCGGAAGAAGCGCCTGACCTGGGCTACAGAGAAGCAGCACTGGACGGTGCTCAGTGGTCCAAAGTACTTTTTTCGGATGATAGCAAATTTTGCATGTCATTCGGAAATCAAGGTGCCAGAGTCTGGAGGAAGACTGGGGAGAAGGAAATGCCAAAATGTCTGAAGTCCAGTGTCAAGTACCCACAGTCAGTGATGGTCTGGGGTGCCATGTCAGCTGCTGGTGTTGGTCCACTGTGTTTTATCAAGGGCAGGGTCAATGCAGGGTCTAGATATCAGGAGATTTTGGAGCACTTCATGCTTCCATCTGCTGAAGAGCTTTATGGAGATGAAGAGTTCATTTTTCAGCACGACCTGGCACCTGTACACAGTGCCAAAACCACTGGTAAATGGTTTAATGACGATGGTATTACTGTGCTCAATTGGCCTGCCAACTCTTCTGACCTGAACCTGATAGAGAATCTGTGGGATATTGTGAAGAGAAAGTTGAGAGACGCAACACCCAACACTCTGGATGAGCTTAAGGCCGCTATCGAAGCATCCTGGGCCTCCATAACACCTCAGCAGTGCCACAGGCTGATTGCCTCCATGCCACGCCGCATTGAAGCAGTCATTTCTGCAAAAGGATTCCCGACCAAGTATTGAGTGCATAAATGAACATAATAATCTGAAGGTTGACTTCTTTTGTATTAAAAACATTTTTCTTTTATTGGTCGGATGAAATATGCTAATTTTGTGAGAAAGCCTCAGAAATCTTTTGCAGGTGTTTAGAGTTAATTCGTTGATTGAGATGATTAGGTTAATAGCTCATTTAGAGAACCTTTTCATGATATGCTAATTTTGTGAGAATTTTGGGTTTTCATGAGCTGTATGCCAAAATCATCAGTATTAAAACAATAAAAGACTTGAAATATTTCAGTTGGTGTGCAATGAATCTAAAATATCTGAAAGTTTAATTTTTATCATTACATTACGGAAAAGAATTACTTTATCACAATATGTATTTTCTGAGAAGGACCAGTATATATATATACTCAACAGAACCACCACCCGACCCCGACCACTTCCTGGTATATATATATCTTCAACAGTACTGAATTTGTAATAATTGTGTGCCTTCATTGTTATTGTTGGATAGGTTTTTGGTTTTTCCAGATTTTATTTTTACCAGACACTCCAATTAATTAGTCCTAGATGTATGCATGGTTACAATGTAACCCTACTGCCCTGCTGCTAATTATGAAATTACTTATTATGATCAATAATTACTGTATAGTTGTGTTTGGCAGTGAGTATTCCCATAGAGTTCTTTTCCCCCATAAAAGAGCCCAAGTCTCACAGCAATTAGCATATGAGAATAATCCACTGACACACCTGGGCCATGCTCTTCGCCCTGACACTACACACACTACAAAGTTTTCAGGGATGGTGCTGCAGTGAATGGGTTTATTAGGGACTTAGCCATCATTTCAGCTCCTCTTAAATTGGAGCAGCACTTAGCCGTGTGATAAAGTAACATGAGGGCCATTAGCTCACGCAGACACTCGCAGGGTGCCGAGTGACATCGGCGGCAGCTGCGGACACCACAGCCTTTTACGCGCACACACACACACACACACACACACACACACACATACACACACACACACAAAATCACAGCTTAGCTGTACTGAAGTATTTAAATATTTTGATACGGAGCTTTATTTTTGAATTTGGATAAATCAGTCGTTGCATAGCCAGCCTAATTGTGAGATTACAGATCTGTTATGGTTTTTGTATTTTTGATCACCCGCAACTGACCAGTTAAGATGAAGATTGTGTAGACATGTGAAAGAAAATTCATCATGCCGAATGCATTACTGGAATGAAGTCTTGTGTGTAACTCTACCTGTCAACTTTCCCTAAGCACCACTCATATTGTAACCCTTCTGAGCCTTGATCTTTCCAATTGGTGTGAAAGAACAGCTTGATGAAAAACAGGAGCATCAGGTTTCCTTAGCCGAGTTTTTCAATAGCTTGATCACTAATGTCTCTGCTTCATGAACTCTGAAAATGTATGTCATAGTTTTTTCAAAGGTCACAACTTCTGTGGTGTAATAACTGTTTAATAGGCATGCAAATGCATGATCTGCTCTTTTGGGAGCTTTGTTTTTCCTATTTGAAGAGCCTGGGTTGTTTTTCCTAAACATACAGTCAGGGCCAAATGAGTGAAAATGCTTGTTTGGTTATTTATTTATTTATTATGGATTCATACTGCAGAAGGACCATGGTCCTAAACAAACCTCAAAGCTTTGCAACAACTACTAGAAGACGGCTGTAGATTTCTTACTTTAGAGTTCTTACTTTTTATGGACTTTGCTCCACAGTCATCTAACCCCAAACTCATCAAACATTTATAGGGGCACTTGAAGACAAGTAGTCAAGAATTTAGTAAAACAGAAGTATTTGCACTAGTTTTGTTAGACCTCTGATCCTTCTGTATATTTTACTGTCAGCTCTCAGTAAATACAAGTCCCATTCTTAAGGACACAGTCAGTTACATGCTTAACTTGTTTACTCTGTTAGATCAGGATGCTCTGCAAGCATGCATGTTTAAAATGGTGCGTGTGCCTGCATATGTCATCTGTTTGAGGGCGCGTGTATGTGTGTCCCTTTCTATGTCTCAGGAATGTTGTGATCCACCCGAGTGGCTCAAGTGGAACTGAATCGAAACTGTGAGTATCAACTTGAGTGTAGAATGATACTGAAAAGAATGCTAGCCTACTTCTGGCACATTTATGCTTGTTATGTGGCTAGCATGTGTAACAGGTGCAAATTACCTGGAAATTGCACAAAGTAAAAAAAAAAAAACACTCAACAAATGGCTTCATTTGTAATGGCATGTTATATAAAAGTCATTTACTTTCCGGGGTTCAGGCAATATAGTTAATTTCTTGTGAGGAGAAATGACCCTGTCCTGCATTGCACAACACAACCTCAGGCAAATTATGATGGCATGCTTAAGCCTAATTAGCCTTCCGCACAACAGGGCAGCTTAAGAAGGAGATTTCATTTAGCATGATCAGAGTGACTGGTTACCAAAAAGTAATACATGATAATCCATAAGAATGCTAGTTCATTTAACAACGGTGGATCTAAGCTTATATACCCAGGTGATGCTGTTTTGAAGGGAGTTAGAGTCTGGTGTTTTCCCCAATTTATACTGAGAAAGGTCTCTTTTCTTTTTTTTCCCGGAGAGGTTAACTGAACAAGGTGAAAAGTAAAAACAATTAGTACTTTGAAACGAGCCTTTGGATGATACTTGGCTTCATATCCTGCAAAACTGGCTTTTAGGCCCTGTGGACGACTCACCTGTCGCTGCAGGCTGATTCACACAGTCCTCAGCCCATCATTCTGTTTGTTTATCCCTCTCCTAGCAACTATGGTGTGCTTTCCTGTTGACTTAGCATTCTGTTTCACTTTTTCCTTCTCACTTATTACCTGTTCTGCTTGAAAATATGAGCAATGGAATTTCATTTCCAGATTATTTACAGCCATTTAGAGTGAAACATTCTCACAGCTCCACTTTTGTCTCTGCATATGAAGTCTATAAGGACACAACGTGTTTGGTAGAATGAGAGCATGAGAGCAAGGCATTGCATGTCAGGGTAAATGAGTGCACTGGAAATAATCAGGTTTTAAAAACAGCAGTACCATACATCCAGGTTGCTTCGGCTTGTATTAGGTGTGGTCACTGCATAGATGTGTTGTACACATTAAGAACTTAGGTATTTGTGTAACTGATATTCAACAGGCTTTTAGGATTGTGTAGAATGCAAAGTAGGTAGAATGCTATACACAAAGTCAGTTTTCAAAGCACTCTAAACACCACACCCAGGGGCGTCACTAGAGATTTATGAATAAGGGGGCTAAGTTTTGACTAAGGGACCCTAGAAGTAAGCCCCCTAGGCGAACTTAAAAAAAATACCCGAAAAAGGTCTGCGTTAGGTTTGCATTAGGTACAAGTCTTATGTAACTACTATCCATCCACTAACCAGAGGTACAGATCAATCAGAAGTACAAGCAATGTTAATGCAGTAGCAGGTCCTAAATACACCAGTCAAATACTGAGAATATAGACTGGTGCAATCAAATGTTTATAGCTCCATTCATGTTTAATAAAATGGATGACTGAATTTTAGGACAACATGACATTTGACAGCAGAAAATTACTTTCCCAATTTAAATGTTATTTATTTCACACAAGGAAAGATGAACACAAGTCTACTACATCCCAACTTAAAAGAATAAACCAAAAGTGGCAGTACCAGCCAAAATTGCTTTTTAAATCTAATGTTGTTAGCAGACTAAAGCTTTTCTTAAATCCAGTAAATACATCAAATAACTTTGGTATGAGAAAACTATTTCTAGATCTATTTAACTTTTTTACCTTTGGTGCTTTTACTAACAAGTATTTGCATCAAATACCAATTAAACATATTTAGTATGTTTTACTGAAACTGTGTTTAAACTGTAAAAAATCAACCAATTATTTGACAGGTGTAAAGCTAAATGGAATTCATGCTTTAGCTTCTGAGGTAGAATGGGTTCAGTCTGCGAATGGCCTTTGAAATTATTATATATGTCAAATTAAGTGTACCACTTCCAGTCCACTAGATATTATATTAAGAACAACCCCAAATAAGAAAAAGTTGGGACAGTATGGGAAAAGGGAAAAAAACAACTTCGAAGTAATTGCAAACAGTATGAAGACAATATATTTCATCCATTCCTGCATTTCAGGTCTATAACAGATTCCAAAAAAAGCTGGGATGGAGGCATTTTAGTACTAGCAATGGAAAAATACTGAATATTGATTTCAAACAGGTGATGTCAACAGGTGATTATAATCAGGGTTTGGTACAAAAGCAGTATTTTAGTTCTGTCTTTCCTGTTTAAGTTGCAGTTTTTGGACAGTAGGCTAAACAGTTGCATGCAGCATGAGGAAGCAATGTGACACATTGTTTGACTTGTTCCATATAAAATGTGTGTACCTCATTAAAGTATGCATTGCGGAAAAGAGAACATAGAGTTCTATGCAAAATTAGGGCACCACTGGAAAAAATTATGCAAAATGTTTGGCACCCTTGTTCAATTTGTATGTTTTGTTGATTTTCTACATGAAAAGAAGTTAAAACAAGTTCTGCATGAAACAATCCTACCTTTAACATATAATGATGACCAAAAGTCTGAGAACACTGGTGAAAATGCTTCTGTTTTGTCCTCCAATAAATGCTAAATGGTGTTCTGTTGTTCTTCTTGTTCTTCTTTTGGCTGCTCCCATTAGGTGTCGCCCCAGTGGAACATCCTGATCTCCTGATGTTAGAGTTGGCATGGGATTTTATGCTGGATGCCCTTCCTGACACGATGATTCTCTTCACTGGCTCCATGTAGCCGCTTGCATCAGATTCAAAACACTGATGTTTGTTTACAAAGCCAAAAACGGACCAGCACCTTCTTTCCAAAAGGCTCTAATTTAACCTCCCTTGGTGCCTTGTACCTTTTGAGACACAAGTTTGGCTCAAGTGGACCCACCAACCAAGATTAAAGGAAGACAACCATCAAGAGTCTTGCCTCAGGAATGAACTTCCACTGGATGTCCGAATGGTTGAGTCTCTTGCTGTCCTCAAACTGTCATTAAAGACTCACCTCCTTGCTCAGCACTTTAGTGAAGACTGAAACCACACTTATACATTAATATTAAATAAATAGATAGATACATAGATAGATACATATATACAGTGGGGCAAAAAAGTATTTAGTCAGCCACTGATGCACTGTGCAAGTTCAGAAAGATGAGAGAGGTCTGTAAGTTTCATCATAGGTACACTTCAACTATGAGAGACAAAATGAGAAAAAAAATCCAGGAAATTAGATTGAAGGATTTTTAAAGAATTTAATTCTAAATTATGGTGGAAAATAAGTATTTGGTCAATAAATTTGGTTCAGTTTCAATACGTTTGTAACATAACCTTTGTTGTGGCAATGACAGAGGTCAAATGTTTCCTGTAAGTCTTCATTCAGGTTTGCACACACTGTAGCTGGTATTTTGGCCCATTTCCTCCATGCAGATCTCCTCTAGAGCAGAATTTTCCATGGGGTTGGATTTTTTGGAAAATTGGCTATGCCACTCCAGGACCTTGAGATGCTTTTTACATAGCCACTCCTTCGTTGCCCGAGCAGTGTGTTTGGGATCATTGTCATGCTGGAAGACCCAGCCATGTTCCATCTTCAATGCTCTCACTGATGGAAGGAGGTTTTGGCTTAAAATGTCACGATACATGGCACCGTTCATTCTTCCATTAACACGGATCAGTCGTCCTGTCCCCTTTGCAGAAAAACAGCCCCAAAGCATGAGGTTTTCACCCCCATGCTTCACAGTAGGTATGGCGCAACTCAACATTCTTATTCCTCCAAACACAGCGAGTTGAGCTTTTACCAAAAGGTTCTATTTTCGTCTCATCTGACCACATGATATTCTCTCAGTCTTCTTCTGAATTATCCATATGCTCTCTGGCAAACTTCAGATGTGCCTGGACATGTACTGACTTAAGCAGGGGACACGCCTGGCACTGCAGGATCTGAGTCCCTCTCAGCATAGTGTGTTACTGATGGTAGACTTTGTTTCTTTGGTCCCAGCTGTCTGCAGGTCATTCATCAGGTCCCTCTGTGTAGTTCTGGGATTTTTGCTCACCGTTCTCATGATCATTTTGACCCCACAGGATGAGATCTTGCATGGGGCCCCAGATTGAGGGAGATTATCAATGGTCTTGTATGGCTTCCATTTTCTTACAATTGCTCCCACAGTTGATTTATTCACACCAACCGGCTTGCTTATTGTAGATTCACTCTTCCCAGCCTGGTGCATGTCTACAATTTTCGTCCTGGTGTCCTTCGACAACTCTTTCGTCTTGAGTTTGGAGTCTGACTGTTTGAGGCTGCAGACAGCTGTCTTTTATACAGATAATGAGGTCAAACTAGTGCCATTAATACACGTAACGAGTGAAGGACAGAAGAGTGACAGGTCTGTGAGAGCTAGAGGTCTTTCTTGTTTGTGGGTGACCAAATACTTGTTTACTTGTTCACCATGATTTACAATTAAATTCTTTAAAAATCCTTCAATGTGATTTCCTGGATTTTTTTTCTCATTTTGTCTCTCATAGTTGAAGTGTACCTATGATGAAAATTACAGACCTCTCTCATCTTTCTAAGTAGGAGAACTTGCACAATCAGTGGGTGACTAAATACTTTTTTGTCCCACTGTAGGTAGGTTGGTAGGTAGGTAGAACCCTACATCAAATCCTAAGAAGATTTTCATTGGATGGTGTTCTTGGACATTTGCTTATTTGTAGTTGCATGAGGTAATATCTACTAAGAAAAATCAAAGCACGTCTGTAATTCATTCTTTATAAGTTCCTCTAATAAATGCTGTAAATGTAAATTCTGAAATGTATGTATTTTTATTCAAAATTTTCAATTTAAGAAAATCATCAGTTTCAGCTCTCCACCCTCAAAGATCTTTACTCATCTAGAATGAGAATGATGGTTAGGAAGCTCATGGCTGACCCCTCACACCCTGGTCACTCACCTTTCCAGTGGTTTCCATCTCAGTGGAAACCAAGAGTGAGAGCCTTAAATATTTGGACCAACCTCCAGTCACTGAACAAGGACCCTTTTCACATCCCTCTACTTAACACTCTCCACATGCATTTTATTACACACACTGTACCATAAACTCACTGGCCACTTTATGAGGTACACCATGCTAGTTTTGGACCTTTTCACCTTCAGAACTTCCTTAATTATTTGTAGCATAGATTCAGCAAGGTGGTGCAAACATTCCTCAAAGATTTTGGTCCATATTAAACATGATAACACCATGCAGCAGCTGGACACCCATGATGCGAAGCTCCTGTTCCACCACATCCCAATGATGCTCTATTGGATTGCGATCTGGTGCCTCTGGAAGCCATTTGAACACAGTGAGCTCACTATCATGTTCAAGAAATCAGTTTGAGATTATTTGAGCTTTGTGACATTGCACATAGAAGATGGCTACGCTGTGGTCATAAAGGCATGGGCATGGTCAGTAACAATAGGCACATTCAGAATCACCTATCTTCCCCATTCTGATATTAGGTTTGAACTTCAGCAGACTGTCTTTTCTACATACCTAAATGCATTGAGTTTGCTGCCATGTGATCGGCTTATTGGATGGTTATCAGGTGGCACAGTGGTGCAGTTGTTGGTGCTGTCACCTCACAGCTCCAAGATCCCTGGTTCGATTTTGACCTTATACTCCACCTGTGTGGAGTTTGCATGTCCTCCCCATGTTCCCATGGGTTTACTCCGGGTAATCCGGTTCCCTCCCACATTCCAAAGAAATGCATTAGGTTGATTTGTTACTTTAAATTGGCCCTTGACTCGTGTGTCACTATAACATTGTGTCTGTCATGAATATAGCCTTTGATGCTTTGATGACATTGAATGAGACTAGTAAATATAAACAGCTTATTGGTTTTCATGTAATGGGGAGGCTTAGCTAGCCGGTAGGAATTGGTTTAAACTAATTTTCCTTTTCATCTTTTACAATTGTCTTTTCATTTGGAAGCCAGGGATATAAAAACCTTGCAAGTAATTACAAAAAGGGTCGTGAAATGCCTTTTTTTGTCTGTTTGTTTAAAGAGATTTGTTCTAGATATTTGTTTTCTAATATTAATAATGTCTTAGCATAAGCTAAACTGCTGGTTGTCTAAGTACGATGTTGGTTTCTCTGACTGTGAGCAATCAGGCATGCAACAGAAAACTCACTAATGAAAAGATAACTTTGCAAATGTAAACTACTGCTGTAATATTATGTGGGTTTCTTTTAAGGGAAGTCTATTATAGAGGTATACTTTTATGCAGCTGCACACCCTTTATTGCTATGAACAGTTTGTAAACCAATTTTTATAGATTCATTAATTTTCTTATATGCTTAATCCTTGGTTAGGGTCGTTGGAAAGCTGATGCCCAGCCAGCAATACAGGGGGCAAGGAAGGAACAACTCTAGATAGGGTGCCAATCCATTGTAGGGCACATACACTCACACACTCATACACACACACTAGGGGCAGTGAACCTAATACACATTTGGATTGTGTCTTTGGACTGTGGGAGGAAACCAGAGTACCCATGTGGACACAGGGAGGATGTACATACTTCACACAGATCACAGGTTCGATTACAGGTTGCTACACCTGTGATCGAACCCAGGACCTTCTTGCTGCAAGGTGACGGTGTTACCCACCAAGCCAAAATTTGTTGAACTTGTATATGCAGTATTTGCATTGTAAAATGAGCTCAGAGGTGACAAAAAATTAGTCACCTGTGACTGAAACATACCTATGAGTGTGTGATACCTCCACAAACATGAATAACAGCTGCGATTCGATTTGGCATGGACTGGACAAGTTTATGGTTGTAGACGACATCAATGTTTAGCCACTCTTGCATCAAAGTATAGTGGAGTTCCATCAAATTTTGTAGATTCTTTCAATTTCAAGAGGATTCACATCTGGGGATTTTGTGGGTCATTGCAGATGTGGGACTGCTCATCTTGGAATACAATGATAGGAATGTTATGTACCTTGGTAAGATAATGAGCAAAAGGCAAAACCTGGTTGCCCAGCAGCTCAGTGTAGGCAATGTGGTTCATATTTACTGTAATCTCATCCAAACAACCTATTTCTGAGTAATTAAAACACTGCCAGAACATCACAAAATCACCTCCAGCTTAACCACGCCTTGCATGTATTACAGTTCGCCATAATAAAAAAAAACAGATGACCTTTGAAAACAGAAGAAAAGGGGATTTTTAGGTCCCAAATGCAGTTGCTCCAGATGGAAAGGGTGAACCAAAATATAAATAAAACAAAAGAAACAAAATATATAAAATATATTTTTAAAAAAACAATAAAGAAAACAACCTCAGCGGCTGAGAATCGAACACTGGACGGCCGCACCGGTTATCAACAAGTTAACCGCACGCACGCCATAAGCGCACAAGGAGAAGGCAGGCCTTGTAACAGCGAGTGAGCCCAAAAAAAAGACAGCCGAAGAAGAACCGGAGCTTACCCTACACTAGATTCTAAGCCCTAACGTACCAGACAGCCTCCCGACTGTCTACCTTTGTCCCTAACCCAAAAAAAAGTGCTCAAAAATCACAGCCATATGCGGAGATGCGATGTCGCCACTTAACATGCATGGCGCCTAATAGTCCTGGTGCTCACGCCGCTATATTGAGTAAACAATGGCCTCTAGCAGCCGAAGTGTGACTCTTAATAGCATGCAGTCCTCATTGAAGGCTTTCTGAGGTCTTTGATGAACAAGACACCTAGTATCAATCACCTACAAGCAGAAATGAGATTCAGCTGACCAGATAGCATGTTTCAGGAACAGTCCAATTTTAGTGTCTTTTTGCCCACTGTAACTGTGCAACTGTGTGAGCAGAAGTAAGTAAAGGTGTCATGACGGGGGCCTTTGGGCAAGTAGGAGACGAATGTAGGTTCAACCATTATCACCATCTGGCTTATATTTATTGAATACACTGACAGGCCTCACAACAAAACATAACCATAGAAATAATAGCGAGCGGGCTAAACCACTCAACACAGATAACCAAGCGGGCTTAACCGTGAAGCTACACAACATTACTGCGTCATACAAACATAAGCGAGCTTTACCGCGTGATACAAACATAAGCGGGCTCTACCGCGTCATACAAACCTAATCAGGCTTAATAGTGAAGCTACACAAAAGCGGGCTTTACCACGTGATGCAAGTATAAGCGGGCTTATCGCATGACATGCACATCGAATACAAGGCCAAAACAAACGCGCAGAAGGATCGTCAAACTGCCACAACATCCAAAAGGGAGCTTCTCCCAAAACAATGACCTGCGCTAAAGGAGAACTAGGACCCTGGCTAAATACAGTGTTGCGCACCTGATAGCAATCTTATTCAGGGCCCTAGCCTCTCCTTTGGGCACTCCACGATCCGGCGGAGCACCGCAAATGTCCTTGTCCGGGTCGCCCTCAGGCGGCGAGGAGGGGCGCAACAAGTTCAAGTTCAGAGCGATTCGTGACAAAAGGCTTCTTGTGTATTTTTTTTTTTCAGGAGTTGTTAGTGGAGAACCTGCACTACAACATCTACAAGCAATTTTTGCCTGGAAGCAAAGCAATTTTTATTCACGAGCTGTGAAACACGCAGGCGGTCCCTGTCCATCAGTTTCACCTTTCAGCCACAATTCTGACAAAAATGTGAAGGATTCTGAAGAATGTCCTGTAGACTTTGATTTTTGCCACTGTTGGTAGACCCATATGACCATATGCTTTGATACACCTGCAAATTCAGCTACTTCCTTAACACTGTGGCTTTTGGCACTGCCAAATGCAATCACTCCTTTTTGCTAATAGTTAACATCTGCCTTGTGAACCATTTTTCATACATCAACCAAGACATTCACTACACTGTACCACCTCTTCTCAGTCTATGAATCTCATCACACACCCCACCGGTATTTATAGCCCAATCGTCCTCATGCAACGTCATCTGCAGGTACCTGAAGTTACTAAAGTTTAAAGTTACTGAAGTTACTTTAAACAGGCAAGGAGCTTAGATTTATGCATTATTTCTACTTGACAAGTTGTGACCATGAACTTTGTGACTTTATACAAATATTTATCTTTAGTACTCAAGACAAGCACGTTTTATCCTCCCCATACAGTTTTAATTTATCCTGTGTAATTTAATTTACAGTTATTACAACTAGAGTGCAGTGTGGCTGGCACTTGCAGAGCCTAATGAGGTGGTGCTTTACTCTATGTGGAACAAAATGATCTCTCAGTGACCAGTTTTAATGATTTTAATTGCATTAACTGCAGTGGAAAGAAAACAAACATATAATCCAGAAGTGCTGAGCTGTAGTGAAAAGTATGTGTATAGATTTCTTGCTGTGGGACTCAAATTCAAGCTATATCTCTGAATAGAGCTGTCTGTCTGTTTTTCTGTCTCTGCCTGTCAGTTTGTCCCTTGCTCTCTCTCTCTCTCTCTCTCTCTCTCTCTCTCTCTCTCTCTAGCAGCTGTGAAGAAACAGGTGCAGGCCCAGCGTCGCTGCGTCGGACCCAGGGTTCTCAGGGGCCATGGGTCCTGAGCTTAATCTCATTAAAGCTCCCTGTAATTCGGTAGGATTGGTTTCTTTAGATGAGCTAGTGGAAACCTCCATCTGTGTGGGAGTTAACATGGAAAATCAGCCACACTTGAAACACACATACAGACTTTCTAGCTATTGTAATCTAGATGACCACTAAAGACAAAATAATAAAAAATTGTGGTTTGCTACTGTGACTCACGAGGCATTCTTCCTATAGATATTACTGACTTTTTGTAAAGTACTCCAGATGTTGGCATCATTGCTAGATTAAGCCAAAAAAAACATACAATGGATGCTATATTCTGCTTTGTGAATTCAATGTGGTGTACCCAGAGTTATCAGTTCCAGAATAAAAAAGTTTCAACTCAGTTTAGAGTGACGTTGATTAGCTCTGAATCGACATCCCTTAGCTGAAGCTTTTTTATGGGGGATATTCGCAAATAAGTGTTGATGAATGGATTATAAAAAAATCTGAAGAAGACAAAACTAACAGCAGCATCAATGAAGTACAAAGACATGGAGGATCAAATAATTACTGGCAGATTGAAAGCTAGAATTCATTAAATGACATAATTGTATTCATAGTGATTAAATTAATGTTTAAACTAATATTCAGTTATAACGTTTCAGTATTAATTTCCTGAATTACACACTTTTATTAGGTTCTCTAGGTATATTAATTACTGTGGAGGCCAATAGTCTAGTTAAATACTATTGGTAATGCTTCTATTTTGCATTTGTTCTAATTTTCTGTTTTCTGCTCTAATACTTTATTACAAATTACATCAAAATAACTACTTCAGTGAAATACTGAAGCTTAAAAAAAACAATCTTTTAATACATTTCAGAAGTTATTTGTATTTGGTATGTTCCCCTTGTGCTATAATGACAGCGTGCATTGGGCATGGACAATCTGATGATCTATGTTATACCAGCATTTCACAATATTCCAAAGCATCTTGTGATGTTACTGAATACTTTGCTTTCAGTAACAAGGTGACTTTGAAGAAAAGTTCATGACAGTCAGCACCCCTTGATTTTATTGGTCTTGAAGTAGTTGCACATTTTGAGGTATGGTTTAGTTTATTATTCTGCTACAGTCAGAAGACTTTGTAAAGTGTCCAGCTCCAAAGAGAAGACTTTGTGAAGTCTTCTTCACCAGATACAGACAAGCATTTTGATACAGACAAGTGAGACTCATCAGACCAGGCAACGTTTTTCCAATCTTCTATTGTGCAAATTTGGTGAACCCGTGCAAATTGTTGCCTCAGTAGCCTGTTCTTAGCTGACAGGAGTGGCACCTGCAACATAAAACCTATAACCCTTAACATAAAAAAGATAATGACATCTGATAATAATAACAAGTGATCAACCCCTTTAGAGTAACCATTGTAAACTTTCTCATCTACAGCCAAGCAGCTTCCAGATCACACCAGGCTATTTGACTCCTATTGTACTACTATTTTACCTGACCTAACATGAGTTGAGTGGTTATGAGTACTTCAGAATAAAACCTTCCTTGAGGATTCCTGCGCAAAAAATTTCCATAGTTGGAAAGGTGGTTTTAAAAGGGCTCTGGGATTAAGGCACAACTCAAGAGAAGTATGCAAAAAGATTTCAGAGGCTTTAGCAATCCCTCACAGTACCACTGAGGGCGATATTATGTAGTGGAAAGTGTATGGCACCAGCAATAGCTTGCCTGATTTGGGTCATCCCTGCAAACTGCATGACCAAGCCACAGGAATATAAATCAGACGTGCAACTGAGAGGCCAGTGGCAACTTTAAATGACTAGTCTTGTTGGCTTGCTGAGTCTGCACATGTGAGGACAGTCTAACAAGCTATATAGAAAAAGATGTCCTTTATGGTACGGTTCTGCAAAGTTGCCGTTTGCAATTCTGATTACACTTGTCAAAATTTTTATTGTTAGATGGGTTATCCAGGCACTATGTTTGGCCAAAACCACAGTACACCACACAAAATACACCATACCTACTGAAAAGCATTGGCAGTGGTGGCAACATTACTGAAGGGAGAATGGATGCTGCCAAATATAGCCAAATTCCTTCACGAAAACCTGCAGCCCTCTGCTAGACAGCTTAAGATGGACATGTGGTTCACCTTTCAGCATGAAAATAACCCTACCTAACACCACCAAAAAAACAATGCAGTGTTTTTTTTGCACAAAGCTGGTAAAGACATATTCATGATGGCTGTAATCAAAGCAAAATGTTGCTCTTTTTATTAAATTATTATTATTATTATTATTATTATCTTATTATTAAATTGGGGATAGTCACTTTTTGACCTCTGTTATTATATTTTTTCTTTATCTTTTATAACTTTCTGAACTGTTGCCTTTTTCTCATTAGTTGAATGCTGTGACATAAATACATATATGCATACATACATTTTTTTGGTCTTGCAGACTGACATCCCATTCATATATATATATATATATATATATATATATATGAATGGGATTTCAGTCTGCAAGACCAAAAAAATTTATGTATGCATATATATACATATATATAAATGTATGTATGTATTTTTTCACAGCATTCAACTAATGACAAAAAAGGTAACAGTTTGGGCCAGGTTGTACATGGCCCTGTGTGAAAAAGTGATTGCCCCCTAAACCTAATAACTGGTTGGGCCACCCTTAGCAGCAACAACTGCAACCAAGCGATAACTGGTAATGACGTGTCTTTTACAGCGTTGTGGAGAAATTTTGTTCCACACATCTTTGCAGATATGTTGTAATTCAGCCACATTGGATGGTTTTCGAGCATGAATGGCCTTTTTAAGGTCATGCCACAGCATTTCAATAGGATTCAGGTCAGGACTTTAACTAGGCCACTTCAAAGTCTTCATTTTGTTTTTCTTCAGCCATTCAGAGATGGACTTGCTGGTGTGTTTTGGATCATTGTCCTGCTGCAGAACCCAAGATTGTTTCAGCTTGAGGTCTCAAACAGATGACCAGATATTCTCCTTCAAGATTTTTTGGCAGACAGCAGAATTCATAGTTCCATTTATCATAGCATAGCATAGCATAGTCTTCCAGGTCCTGAAGCAGCAAAACAGCCCCAGACCGTCACACTACCACCACCATATTTTACTGTTGGTATAATGTTCTTTTTATGAAATGTTGTGTTACTTTTACGCCAGATGTAATGGGACACACACCTTCCAAAGTGTTCAACATTTGTCTCGTCAGTAAACAGAATGTTTTCCCAAAAGTTTTGGGGATCATCAAGATGTGTTCTGGAAAAATTGTGATGAGCTTTAATGTTCTTTTTGCTCAGCAGTGGTTTTCGTCTTGGAACTCTGCTATGCAGGCCATTTTTGCTCAGTCTCTTTCTTATGGTGGAGGCATGAACACTGACCTTAACTGAGGCAAGTGGGGCCTGCAAGGCGTTCTTTGGGATGTTTTGTGGGGGTCTTTTGTAACCTCTTGGATGAGTCGTCGCTGTGTTCTTGGGGTAATTTTGGTCAGCCGGCCACTCCTGGGAAGCTTCACCACTGTTCCATGTTCCACTGTTCTATGCAGGCCTGGGTGAAACTAGAGACAGTGAACTCAAGTGTGATTAATAAACACCTTCATTTAAAAACTGCATTTAGTGTTTACTTGTGTTGTCTTTGACTAATATTTAAATTGGTTTGATGTTCTGACACACTCTGACAAACATGCAAAAAAATACAACATCAAGAAAGGGGCAAACACTTTTTCACACCACTGTATATCTATATCTATATCTATATATATATATATATATATATGGATGTTGTTATATAAATAGGATTTCAGGCTACAAGACCAGGACAGAGCTTTACTGACATCAAGTCTTGTATGGTGCTCCTGGACAGCTGTTGTGAGAACCCACCCTTGATGATCCCAAGCAGGGACAAACCATATGCCAGCATCAGAAACAATGGAAGAAAGATGCCTATATTATTTTTAACATCATGTGGATGGCTAAGTACCTGGGACAGTAACGGATGTACTTTGGAAAGAAGAAAAGTTGGTAGGAAGAGGTGGGCAATGTTTTGCTGGACAAACAATTTGGACATCATTCTGACAGCTGCCACCTACCTAAACCTTGTTGCAGACCAGGGACACCCCTTAGCTATGGCATTTCTCGATGGCAATGACCTTTTTAGCAGGATAATGTGTCTTGTTACATTGAACACATTGTTCAGGTATGGGATGAGTTTAAAGTGTTGCCCTAGCATCCAAATTCCCCTGATCTTACACAAGCATCTGTGGGATGTGATTGAGCAAGAAGTTCAATTTGCAGCAGCTCTGCACCTCAGCTTTCAGAACTTAATCGATCTGCTACTAACATCATGCCAGGTATCACAGGGCACCGTATGAGGTTGTACATAGTGTTCAGAGTATCGAGTTCAAACGTTTGCAACATGAGGCATGAGTGCAACATGAGGCAATGGTTATTGCAGAATGCATGTCTGGAGTCAGCAATGTGTATTCCTCTCCTGGGTTATGGTATGGTGAGGGTGTTTCTCTGTGGCAATGTGACATTGTAAATTCTAAGATTAGAAGTTAATTTGAAAGTAAATTATAGTTAGGTGTTTTCAGTCAGTGGGATGGCAATCCAGTGCGAGTGGACACCCTGTTGTATTACAGAAAGAACATTGACATTCACAATATGTTTGTGGAAGTGTATCATGGCATGAACAAAGAAAATTTCTGAGGACCTCAGAAAAAGAGTTGCTGATACTCATCAGTCTGGAAAAGGCTGCAAAACCATATCTAAATCCACAGTCAGACAGATTATGTACAAAATGAAATTAAAGATCACTGTTACCCTCCCCAGGAGAGATTGACCAACATAAATCATCCAAGAGCATGGCATGTAATATTCTGTGAGGGAACAAAAGAGCCCAGGGTCAATTCTAAAAAAAAATAATCATAAAATAAAATAAAAGCCTCTTTCACATTGGCTAATGTTAATATTCATGAGACCATCATCAAGAGATCACTGGACAACAATGGGGTGCATGGCAGGGTTGGAGAGGAAAAACACTGCTCTCCAAAAAGAACATTGCTGCTGAAGTTTGCTAAATATCATGTGCACAAGGCAGAAGGCTATTGGATGCTGAAAATGTTTTGTGGATGGATAAGATCAAAAAAGACCTTTTTGGTTTAAATGGGAAGTGTTATGTCTAGACAATGGAAATTACGGCATTTAACCATAAGAACCTTATCTCATTTGTAAAATAGAATTGTGGTAGTATTATGGTTTGGGCCTGTTTTGCTGCATCATGGCCAGGCCGCTTGTGATCATTAATGGAACAATTAATTCTGAATTATACCAGCAAATTCTAAAGAAAAAGGAGAGAACATTGAGAATGAGGCAAGACAATGACCTTAGGCACACAAGTCGTTCCACGTCATTCTAGAGTATTCCCTAATGGCAGTGTAATGAGCATCTGCCACACTTCTTGTTCAGGAAATTGTCCAGGAATGTGTCTGAGGACCATGACAAATAGTTCAAGGTGTTGGCAGGCCTCTTTATTCCCCAGATACCAATCCGACTGAGCATCTATGGGATATGGTGGATATACAAGTATAATCCCTAGATGATCACAGAACACCTTCAGATCTTGTGGAGTTCATGACTCAACAGGCCATAGCTTTGTCAGCAAAAGGATCCCTACATGATGCTTGGCAGGTGGATTGATTGTTAAGGCTAATCAGTATATGAAAAATGGACAGCCACAAAAAAATAAAAAAACACCAAAATAGAGCATAGACATTGATTCCTTATTTGAGATCTTAGTACATGAGAACTTCAGTTACATGTATTGTATGTGTCTGTGTGGCAAAGCTATCCAAAAGTTTTGCAATTTTGGAAATTTGTCTGGACCGCATGAGGATAAGTGGTTTAAAACTGCGACATTTGTACGAAAAACTAAATGAACCAAACAGTGTTATTTTGGGCACTGAGGTCAAGCTAAGGCTTAGGGTTGGGTAGGCATAGGGTTGTTTTACATCACTGCAAAAGTCAGTGGAAATACCACTTAAAGATAGTTATAGATAGACTGTATGTTTGTGCAGACGAGTTTGTGGAAGAAAGAAACCATGAAAGAAGCCTTTGTGAAAGCAATATAATGTGTGTCACCAACTGATACGGGCATTGTGGACGCACACAAACACAGAAACTGGGATTACTGTTACAACAATAAGTGTCCAGAAGGCCACATATAATCTAATACAAGAGCACGTTCACAAACAGAAACAGCTAATGACAGGGAAACACATATGGTGGCAAAAAGTACCTACAAAACATAAGGAACAGATTAAACTTGGGTGCCAAACTGAGAAGTGATATACTGCCCCCCAAAACAGGATGAACATGTAACATCAACCTCTCCTGACCACGTAGCACATGATACCATAAAGACATGGGTCATTTATGTATTCATATGTGATATGAATACAGCCTGTCTCAAATTTATTCAAGTTACTAAGTGTGATGCATAATTACAAGTGCTTTCAACTGACAAATATATATATATTTACTCCATTGATGTTTTGGTATGATTTTTCTTTCTTACTTCCTTTACCAGTTGTGAACTTTTTCACAAAGTTATTGCTAATCTCAGATGAATGTATTTCAGTTTCATCCGCGACTTGTTGCGTCATTATCATGAGGATTTTACAAGGGCTTTTTTGTGTGCATGATCTGAGAAGACAATTAAGCATGCTGACAGATATAGAATAACGTGTAGAATAAGACTCAATCTCTGAATCTTTATATGAGCTCTATATGCATTGCTCATGTAAGCAACATTTAAGGTTGGTAAACAAAGCAGTATTGTTGTTGCTATTGTTATTGTTGTTGTTATTATTAATATTTTTATGACTAATAAAAATACAATTAATTCTATAAAATACAAAGAAAACAGATAGTGTACAATTCACAAAAATTGTGTCCACTGTGTTTCCTCAGCTGCTATTAGAAATGACTGTCAAACATCTGGTGGAAATTTCGCTGTGTTAGAAGCCAGTTTACTAACTTTAGACTTCTTTAAAACAATCTTTCAATTGAATGATAATTTTAGTTGATTAAATTATGGTAAGCCCACCACTGTAGTGACTTGGGTTTGAGTTTCGGCTGCGTTCTCTGTTTGAAGAAGGGGAGACCGGTCTGAGGACCATCTCAAGGCACTGCAATAGTGACTGTTTCTGGCTAGTCACTACAATGGACTAGCATCTCATTTACTTATGCCTGCACTGTATTTTCTTGGGAAAGGGGCAGGAGGCCTGTCATAAAGAATAAAAATCGGGAATACATTTTTAAATAATAACAGGATTATCACCAATAAATAATAAAGAATAAGACAAAATATGCTGAAAATAGATTAAATAATCTCAATTTAAATTAATCTCATTAGTAAAATATTTATTTAAATTGGACTGTACTTAATATATGTCTTTCTTTTGCTGTGTTTGACCAACTGATCATTTTAAAACTGCAGTCTTATCTAAAAGTTTGGACATGGCGTAGCACAACACAACACCAAACTTTTAATTTGTTATTGTTGCTTTATTATTTACAAATTTTTCATACTATTAACAACACTATAAAAAGCATTATATTATATTCTACATTTATTTGTGCAATTATGTTAGTCAAAATTTAGTTAAACCCCATATTTATCAGATATTGCAGCTTTCAAACAACACCTCCATGATTAACAGTTATGTTTTGTTTTTTCCTTGAAATGCTTCTTTATTTCCACCAAATATAACTTTGATTGTAGCAAAATGATTGATTCTGTTTGATGTTTCTCTTCTGTTTATATGACTACAGCACTTGATTCCAGAATGCATCTGGCATACTTGGGTGTTGTTTTTTGTGACAAGAACACAATTAATGTTTTATTTTGGAAACACTTGCATGGAGACCATATTTGTCACCTGTGCTTGCAAAACTTCCATGCAGTTCCTTGGAAGTGATGTAAGCTATTTTGTTTAGCTTCTATTTCTTCTTATTTTGTATAATAGAAAATAATCTTTATTAGCACCAGTTATCTTTATTTTTAGATCCTTGGATGCTTAAATGATTGGGGCTGATGAATGAAGGTACAAAGCACTGAGTGACTTAAAGGGTCACATAATTTACCTACACTTGACATGGGTGAAGTACCAAAAAGTCAACCGCTATGTATATGAACAATTTTTGCAATATACCAGTTATACATTAGCAGTGTGTACACTGTATTTCTTTCTGAGCTGGTAATTGTGTACTCTTCATTTGAATGGTTCTTGGTCAGTAGAACACTGTCCACCAGAGAGCATGGGTCATGAGAGTTCAATTCATGTCTTTTGATGACATTAAATTTGAACCAATTACCAAAATTGCACATATGATGTGACTCACTATGATGAAAGGCATAAAAAAAATCACTGGATGAAGACAAACACAAAGAAACAAAAACTGTCTTGTCAAAATTGGCAGCTACGTTAGTGCACGGGTTACACCATTTGGCAAGCAGGCCTAGCTGGGTACACCCAGCCAACCAAACCCTACCCCCAGGACTGACAGTCACAGAGGCAGCACCTCTTTTGCTCTTTTATTCGTTATGGTTTGAGCACTTCTGCATTGTTTACTAGCAAGTCCTGGGTTTTGGGTGCTGTCACCATTAGTTCATTGAGGCTTTAACCTTCTGACAACATAATTTGAAGCCAGTGACATGAAATGTCATGTGACTCAACATGCTTGAAATTGAATTTGCTTTAGACATTATAATTAAATAAAAAGAGTCACTCCTTTTTAATTTATAAACAATACTGTAATCACACAAATATACAAAGGATAAATAAATCAAATATATTGGAAAATGCATTTACTAGCATAACTGACTTTATACCATTTGACCACTAGGGCCAACTTGGAGCACCAGATCAACAAAGCCTAACAGATAAGCATATACAAGTACTTATT
Source organism: Ancistrus triradiatus (assembly GCA_025084515.1). Taxonomy (NCBI): domain Eukaryota; kingdom Metazoa; phylum Chordata; class Actinopteri; order Siluriformes; family Loricariidae; genus Ancistrus; species Ancistrus triradiatus. The sequence goes on along the minus strand of JAJAGP010000771.1, from coordinate 225,184 downwards.
TGGAATCACAATGCTTTGTTTATATGTAAAGCTACGCATACAAATTTCAATTGGCTCAGCTGGTTTGAAACCTTCAGCAGGTTATACAGCCTTTGTAACAATATCAATGAATTAATTTGTTTTCTTTTTGGTATTAGACTTGATTGATAACAGAGGCAGTTTTGTATGATGCCTGTGTTTCGACAGAAACCTGTTAACTTGTCTTATCTGATGATAATTAGGCATCGAAATATCCTTTTAGGGAACAGTTAGCCTATGTATTTAGTGACTCACTAACAATCACATTATTATTATTATTATTATTATTATTATTATTATTATTATTATTATTACGTGTACAGTATATAGTCTTACATTAATGTTGTCAAATAATTAAATATTCTATCAGGTTAATCACATCGGACCAACGTTCACAATTAATATAATTTTTCTCACTCATTTTCCTCACTTAGAAACAGCATGACCAAGTTGTTTTATCATATGCCAGGCATGTTGTCAAACTCCACATTCACACTAAACCATTGTTCAGAGTTCATGGAATCAGGAATCTACTGTTGCACAAGGCTGTATAGGACAGTGTACAAAATAATTAGCAGTTCTCTTCCATAAAGGCTATAAGTGCTGTATACAGTGGTGCTTGAAATTTGTGAACCCTTTAGAATTTTCTATATTTCTGCATAAATATGAAATAAAAAACTTCCTCAGATTTTCACCTGCGTGTTTCAACTGTGGATAAAAATCACTTTGCTTCCAGGCAATAACTGCTTCTAGAAGTCAACACAGATCCTTCAAAACCATTTTCTGAAAGAACACTCCACAGGGAACTGCATACCGTGAACATATGGGGCAGAGTGGCCTTTGATCACTTCTGCTCACACAGTTGGCTGGTTACAGTGGACACAAAAATGGACTGTTCCTGACTGAAAACGTGTTATCTGGTCAGATGAATCTCATTGCTGCCTGTATGTGAATGACACAAGGCACCTTGCTCATCAAATCCCTCAGGAAGCCTTCAATGAGGACTGCATGCAATGTGTGGTTCAAGCTGGAGGAGGTACTGTGATGTTCTGAGGGTTGTAATTATGCAGAAATGGGTCATTTGGTTGAGATTACATTACATTTGAACCACAATTCCTACACTGAGCTGCTGGACAACCATGTTTTGCCTTTTGCTCATTATCTTATCGAGGAATATAACATTCCTATCTCTGTAGTCCAAGATGACAAGTCTCACATTCACAGGCTGCAAATGTGATTGATTGACATGATGAACATTCAGGAGCAGTTACATAGCTGGACTGTCCCGCAAAATCCCCAGATGTTAATTCTCAAAAGCTGGCCAAATTACTTTTGATGCAAGAGTGGCTTGAACATTGATGTTGCTTATATCCTGAAGCTTGTACAGTCCATGCCAAATAAAATCACAGCTGTTATTCGTGCTCATGGGGGTATCACACTCTATCAGGTACGTTTCAGTCACAGATGATTAATTTTTTTGTCTGGTGGAACAACAGTGTTCCCACCCACACCTGACACCTCTAAGTCCCCTTCAAATGAACTGCTAATCCTAGAGGTTCACATACTTTTTCCACCCACATATATGTATCATTGGATATTATTACTCAATACATCAAAGAGCAAGTATAATACATTTTTAACTGGATTTAACTTTTAGAACTTGTGTGAAAATATGATGATGTTACATATAATGAAGTCAATATGATTATGATTATATATAATAAAAATAAGATTAAGTCATATATACACAGAATTATGGAAAATTCTAAAGTGCTTACAAACTTTCAAGCATCACTGCATAAAATGTTGAATGTAATAACTATTAGTGGACCATTTAAGACATGTCCTATAAATATGGGTGCATTTAAAACACTGAAGCAATATTTCTATTTAATATTACACTGTAATACTGCAATATTATATATTATTTGAGTAAAATAGCTACTAATAAGTTGTTAACATAATTCATTTTAGTTTGATTACCAAACCATTCATGGGCCTGTTATATAGATAAACTATCTAATTACTTAATATGAACCCTTATAGACCAAGCACCAGTCAGTTATTTGGAAATATAATGTCATTATTAGAATATATAATATTTGAAAATTATAGGACTTACTTGCTAATTTATGTTATTACTTATTAACTGATATTATTGTGTAACCTCTAAGTGTTAAACTTTGAAATGTTTGAAATTTGACTTTGAAATGGTTAATTTGTACATTTGCTACAATGGCTTTGGAATACTTTATAAAGTGTTGGCAATATTAAAAAAAAAACTATAATTGCTTATATTTTAAATACTAACTCTTCACCAGTATTGGACATTGTTTTGTAACCAGGTTTGAGTTACTGAGAAATGCTTAAGGGTCAACTTTTTTATTTAAGACTGGTTAAAAATCACATATTCCTTAGTTTTCTGTTTACTAGAACAATATAGAAGGTCAAGTTTTAGGGTGAATAATATTAATCTTGGACAGCAACAGCTGGGGGAGCTGACATGTGGATAGCATAACTAGATAAACAAAACCTGCCTCAACATATTCTCCTCTTTCTCACCTCTACAAATTACTGTGAAATCTCCAAATCCAGGAGCAAGACCTCAAAGCCAATAAGGCACCACAGCATGACACAGATTAGGCATAAAATGTCATGAGTATTGAAAAACCTGCTTGTTTGTGAACCTCTTAATGAAAATTCAAGCGGTTTTAATTATACACAACTTGACATTTTCTAAACTTGAAATGTGCTGCATTTTTTTCCTTCCACTTTATGTATAATTGACTAAAGCTGACAGTTTGTATAACACTAATAGCCTTATTTTTGGCAAAGGCTACTTGTAAAAGCACTCCAAAAGCTCCCCTTTTTCACATTTTCCCACATTATGAGTTGCATTTATGGAAAAGTAAGCCTTGTTAGTCATGATTTATTTCTGTCTGTGTGCGCCATGGTAAATGTAAATGTTCATGCATGCCGACTTGCTTATAATGTTCTGTCATTGCTGCTCTTTTCATCTAGACTTAAGCAGGAAGTGTCTTGTCTGAGAATATTAAGGAAAATCAAATCATTACCACCCACTACATAGGAAAAATAAACACTGCCATGTAATAATGCGTCTGGAACTCAGAGGCTAAAGCATTTCTAATGCACTCCAATGAATGTAGTGCAGCTGAACCGGGGATCTCAGAGCTAATAAAAAGCTTTGACCTGACTGTTTTGTGCCCATATCATACCCTTGGGTGTGTGAAAAGGAAGGTTTAGTCAAAATCTTAACATTACTAAAAATATTGAAGGTTATTGCTTTTCATTAGCTTTTCATTTATTTTTGCCATGTTAGATTCCATGATTCATGAACCAGATTTTTTTCTGGTTAATATATTTTGGATGATTTTGGCAACAACATCAGCTTATTATTGGATAATTTGGTCTTAATGAGTTTCCACCATTAATGGAGGAATACAGCTCAATTATAGCTTAAAAAGTGAATCATGTTCATGGCAGTGTAAATAACTGCAGTCTCCATAAATGTCAAGTTACTACTAACAGTAGTAATTGTATAAGTATTTGTATGGACAATATGGTAAGTACAAACTAATTGTCACTAAAATGTGACTAATGGAGTTTGTATTGTTCGATTTGTGATGAACTGCACATATATACATGGAACTTCATAACACTTTACTGTAAAATATATCTTTTAGTCATATCCCCAGGTTTTCATTCAGTCTTGTTGCCCTAACACATTCCCATTTCTGAAAACATACCAGAAGCCATATGTTCAGGAAGTTGTATCATCTGGATCTTCTGAAGATCATGGGATAACCAAAATTCTCTCTTGGTTTTTTTTCTGTATATTTGATGATATTGTGACTATGACTAAGAAGGTCAATCTCAACTTTCTATCCTATTACCCAAATTATTTTTGATATTATTTGTTAATAGTAGAAATACAAATGTTTGGTCAATCATTATAATTGGCTCAGTGCCCTAATGCTAGTAGTATGGACTCTATCTGGGTAAATTCTGTGCTGAAAGCTCAGTCCTGTTACTCTTTATATAAGTACCAGTAATGGGGAAAAACAATAAAATAAAAGTTGCCTGAGATAGACCAATACTCATTATTAATAGTTAAATATATGTGTTGTTGGATTCAGTGTTGACAAACTATAACTTATTTTGACAACAAGCAAATATCACTCATTTGGTGGAACTACTATATATATATATATATATATATATATATATAAGTGCTGCCCATTGTGTTGGACTGTCAATGCAACCCTCTTCTCCCATTCTTGACACACTGATAGCATTTCTTCTGTGGTGTTGCTATCAGTGAGTCAAGAGTGGGAGAAGAGAGTTGCACTTTGGGCAGCACTTTGAACACATTTTATAAGTGGTCATAAACTTGTAAATAAATCATGAAAGAATAAAGTTCTGTTAAAACCATTGTTTTTCTTGTGAAATTCTCAATAGGTTTGATGTGTTACATGACCCTCTTCCCATTGGAAATAATAAAGTTGGATCCAAAATGGCCGACTTCAAAATGGTCGCCATGGTTAACATCCATCTTGAAAAGTTTTCCCCCTCCCATATACTAATGTGCCACAAACAGGAAGTTGATATCACCAACCATTCCCATTTTATTCAGGTGGCCCACCCTGTACATATATATATATATATATATATATATATATATATATATATATATATATATATATATATATATTAGAATATCCAGTGAGTAGAGGTTCTCTTGACGAAAATGCTTTGTTGATGCCAGTCGTCAGAGGAGAATGCTGCAGAGCAAAGTCAGGCGATTATGGGTAGGCCTGATTTGATGTGTTTCTGAAGGGAAAGTAGATATTCTATAATTATTTAACTTTAGCAGCCCCTGTTAACGGTTAAAATAAAGAACAGTATGTAAAAACCTAATAGTGGGTTTTATTTGCTTTTGATGTGACCGCTGCTTAAGCAAAAGCACTAGAAAGATACTTACAGCACGTTGCCAAATGTCTGACTTACTCACTACTTATATTTGAAGATTTAGAGTACTCCCTTATATAAAGTATAACGGCTAAAATAGTGGTGCACCACTGCATTAATTCATGGCTGTTGCAAATAATAAGCCAGCGAACACACGGCCAGTGTTGCCTTTGACACTTGATTAATGGTTACTAAATCTTAGCTATACTCAATCATTTCTGAAAAAAAATTTAATTCATAAAACAACAGTTCCTCTGTACACTAAGTTTACTTGCTGAGAAAACACATTTAAGTACACACCTGTACATATATCTTGTTGCATGTGGTTCCTTCCTACTTAAGTGCTTATAAAATAATGCTTGTCGGTGGTTGGCTGGAAGCCCTTTCTCGTGTTTGGCTGTTAAGGCACTCACCTTTTCAAGGACATGGTTACATGAGATTTGTGAATGCATGGCAGGTTGCCAAACCCATGACAGATAAAATCTTGAAGAAAATATTACAGTATTGCATACTAGTGTAAATTACCCAAATGTTTATAGCAACCAGCAGCAACACGAGGCCTGGGGCGGGCTTGAGGCCGCAGGGTGCTGGCTGCGTTCCTTATGGGGTTGGTGGTTTTGACAGCCTTTCAAGTGACTCACCTGAGTCAAGCAAGCTCTAGTTCAGTGTGTCTGTGTGTGTGTGTGTGTGTGTCTTCAAAAGTGCACACCTGGAAAAATGACATGTTTTGTTGATTTTCTCCATGGAATGTAGTTAACACAATCGTTTCTGTATGTATATATATATATATATATATATATATGATTTGGAATGAGCAAAAACACAGATGATAGGCTAATGTTTTGGTAAGGTCTCTGAACTTAATTGACTTGTTAGGCTTGTTAAGTTAAGTCAGGTGTAGACAATTCAAGGGCTTAAAATAAATTCCAAGACCCTTCAAGCCTCTCAAGGCTTTGTAGTTACAGTCAAAAGCCATGAGCTCCTCTAAGCAGCTGAATGAAAATCTGAAAATAAAGATAACTGAGTCTTAAAAAGCTATAATTTTATAAGTTATGATTATAGAATGATATCTAAACATTTCCTGAAAGTTAAGAGGAGATAAATTTAAGACAGGATCTGGAAAAACAAAACAGAAAACTCTTATTATAGAACCTTTTGTAGCAAAATACTCACATTAGTACTGGAACTGCAGGAAAGTTTGGCAGGTATGGGAATAACCGTGTACAGTAACTCCAATCTAAAGTGTTGCTTGCACAAACATGATTTGCATGCAGTAGTGCAATGTCCACTTAAACAAAGTGTTCTTTGATTACTTGGATTATGTTTGGTGATTTCAAGAGCAAATGCCTTGCACAGTGTTAAACATGGCGGTGGTTCTACTATGTATTGTGGTTGTGTGGCAGTTTATGGTAGTTGAAATCTGACATAAGAATAATTCTGAACTAGAAGCAGAATTCCTATAGCAAGAATACAAAAACTGAGTTACTACAAAAATGTTTGGAGACTGTGGTTTCTGCCAAAATGGGTATAAAAACAAGTATTACTAAATACGTCTAAAAAATGAAGACAATGTAGCTGAAGCACATTCCAGTTTACATTTTACTTTTTAATTTATCTGCAGTTTTTGGGCGGAATGCAGTGGTCACCCATAACCACCTGTTTCACTGAAGTATAGACAAGAGGTGACACACAGGCCAAAATCCTTTCATCAACATGAGGAGGACTTGACAATGCACAATTGAAATGAGACATGCATTCGTTTAACCTTTTTTTATGTTTATAGCAACCAGCAGCACAACAAGGCCTCTGGCTGTTTGATGCCTCAGGATGATGACTGCATTCTGCATGGGGTTGGCATTTCTGATGGTTTTAACAACCTGTACGATTATATTCAGTCAGTGCTGGAATTGTTGGCACCCTGAAATCAATTTGAAAAGTCAGATGACACAACTGCAAATATATTAATATAAAAGCATGTATTAATTCAAGTAAATTAGAGGAAAAATGCATGCACTGTAACTTTTCTGAATAATTGTATTTTTATAAGGTTGTATCATGAACATGAGGAAGAAAAACGTCTTTTTACAAACATTTACAAACATACTAAATATCTTTTTTTAAGGTTGCAGCTTCTGACATTTTTTTAATTTTGTTGAAATTGATCCAATGCATCAAATACCAAGAGCTTATGTTACTGTTTTTGACTGGGTTCCTGAATATAAAGACACATTATTTGTCCAATTTCCTCCCACATTCCAAAGAAGTTTAAGAATATTTGGCCTCTCTAAAGTATCGTAGCGTGAGTGTGTATGTGCAGGATTGATACCCTCTCTAGGATTGGGTCCTGCCTTTTACCCTGTTCTGATTGTTGAACCCTGGCTTCCCATGATCTTGACCTATATAAAGCGGGTATGAAAATTAATGAATGAATGGGTGAGTAAGTCTCTGGATGGAGCTAGCGAGTGGCAGCAGGTGAAGGACAACAGAGTGATTGTGTTTGCGTCAGAGCTGAGCATGCTGGTATGCATGAACACCAACAGATCAATCAACACAAGCATGCAGCACACCAATTAGCAGGTTTGTTTGGTTCAACTTTAAGGTTGCTCCTACTAGGGTAAAGTGCCTTTAGGCTTGTACCATGATAGAATGACAACACCCCTAGCTGAAAATGAACTGCTCTGATTTTAGAAGTGGTGACATACTACATTGGCTGTATTTCAGATAGCTTGGAGGAATAGCATGGCAGCATATAAACATGTCCTTACTACAGCTAAATTGGTTTATTTCTCCTCACTAACAGACAAATATAAAAACAATCCTAGAATTACTATACAGTGGTGTGAAAAATTGTTTGCCCCCTTCCTGGTTTCCTATTTTTTTGCATGTTTGTCACACTTAAGTATTTCGGAACATCAAACCAATTTAAATATTAGTCAAAGACAGCACAAGTAAACACAAAATGCAGTTTTTAAATGAAGGTGTTTATTATTAAGGGAGAAAAAAAATCCAAACCTACATGGCCCTGTGCGAAAAAGTGTTAAAACATAACTATGGTTTATCACACCTGCGTTCACTGTCTCTAGTCACACCCAGGCCTGATTATTGCCACACCTGTTCTCAATCAAGACACTCCTTAAAAGCTACACATCATGCTGAGATCCAAAGAAATTCAGGAACAATTGTGAAAGAAAGTAATTCAGATCTATCAGTCTGGAAAGGGTTATAAAGACATTTCTAAAGCTTTGGGACTCCAGCGAACCACAGTGAGAGCCATTATCCACAAATGGCAAAGACATGGAACAGTGGTGAACCTTCCCAGGGGTGGCCGGCCGACCAAAATTACCCCACGATTCATCCAAGAGGTCACAAAAGACCCTACAACAACATCCAAAGAACTGCAGGCCTCACTTGCCTCAGTTAAGGTCAGTGTTCATGCCTCCACCATAAGAAAGAGAACGGGCAAAAATGGCCTGCATGGCAGAGTTCCAAAATGAAAACCACTGCTGAGGGAAAAGAACATTAAAGCTCGTCTCAATTTTTGATGATCCCCAAGACTTCTGGGAAAACATTCTGTGGACTGACGAGACAAAAGTTGAACTCTGTGGAAGATGTGTGCCTCATTACATCTGGCATAAAAGTAACACAGCATTTCAGAAAAAGAACATTATACCAACAGTAAAATATGGTGGTGGTAGTGTGACGGTCTGGGGCTGTTTTGCTGCTTCAGGACCTGGAAGACTTGCTGTGATAAATGGAACTATGAATTCTGCTATCTACAAAAAATCTTGAAGGAGAATCTCCAACCATCTGTTTGTGACCTCAAGCTGAACTTGGGTTCTGCAGCACGACAATGATCCAAAACACACCAGCAAATTCACCTCTGAATGGCTGAAGAAAAACAAAATGAAGACTTTGGATTTTTTACCCAATTAATAATAAACATCTTCATTTAAAAACTGCATTTTGTGTTTACTTGTGTTGTCTTTGACTAATATTTAAATTGGTTTGATGTTCTGAAACACTTAAGTGTGACAAACATGCAAAAGGAAGGGGGCAAACACTATATATATATATATATATATATATATATATACACCCTATGGAGTGTGTGTGTATATGTATATGTGTATATATATATATATATATATATATACCCTATGGACTCCGCACAGTAAGTAAGGACCCAAGCCACTCCACCCTTGGGATTGAACTTAGGTTCTTCTTTCTCTGAGGTGATGGTGCTAGCCCCTGTGCCACTGTGCCACCCAAGGAGTTGTTGGAATAGAATGAAACTTAATGATGATATACATGTATGTACATAATGATGATATACATGTATGTAAGTATTTACAATATTAGAGTTCAAGGATACATGTATTGGGGAAAACTGTACTATTGAAAGGACGCTCTAATACCCTGTTAGTCCATCTTTGGCCTAGATTATAGATGAGATACAGTAATGGAGGCATACATTTTCCTGAACCGTATCCTGCAGCACATTTGGCCACAGATGTTGCAGCTGGGCATGTAGATCCAAGCAGATGAGCTACAGCAGCAGAAGACCACACCGGGTGCTACTCCTGTCAGCTAAGGTCAGGCAACTGAGGCTACAATTTGTACAGAATTACACAACAGAAGAAGAGAAAAACGTTGCCTGGTCTGATGAGTCATTTGTCATCTGCTGCAACATTTGGATTGTCGGGTCAGAATTTGGCATAAACATGAAAGCATGAATCCACCCTGCCTTGTATCAGCAGTTCAGGCTGCTGGTGGTTTGGGGGGTATTTTCTAGAACAAAAATAATAATAACAATAAAAAAAATGTGATTGTAATCATGAGGTATTCACACTAATCATACTAATCATTACAGTATCCACGAAAGGCTGAGTCTGAGTTCCTGAGTTCCTGAATCTCCAGTTTGTCAACAAATATGTGAGAAACTTATTGCAATGTTTAAAATACTATGTTCCTCAAAGAAAGATTGGAAGGGATTTCTCCCTCTACAGTGCATAATATCATTAAATGATTCAAGGAATCTGGAGGAATTTCAGTGCATAAAGGTCAAGGGTGCAAGTCTAAGCTGAACTCCCATGATCTCCGATCCCTCAGACAGCACTGCATCAAGAACCCACATGGGCAAGGGATTCCTCAAGGGTAAAACTTTGTCAAGCACCACAAAATGGAGTTACATTCACAAATGCCACTTTACTTATTTTAACCCTGTCCAAAGCAACACCAACTATTCTTCACATCCCTAACCACATATTCTGTTTTCTCTGCAAGCTGTTCCAGTCCTTCCAGCACCAGTTCCAGTACTCATACCTTTACAAAGACCACGATAGAGGACTCTAACTCAACTTCCTTCCTCCTTTTGACTGAGGAGTCCATGTCACTAAAACTGTTACATACCAGATGACATGAGGACTTTCACAGACTCCCATATTCAACATATATTCAGTAATATTTATTATATTATCTTTTTTTTCCTTCATAATAGTGTATTCTTTTTTTTACTTAGTATATTCTACATTTTATTTATTATATTTTCTTATTATATTCTTTCTTTTATTTATTGTATTTATCTTCCATGTACTTAAACTATTATTATAAATTTATTAATTAAGTAATATATTTTAATTCTTACATATTGTGTACCGTATTTTTCGGACCATAAGGTACACTTAAAATGCGGTGCGTCTAATGTATGAATTAATTCTGGTTGTGCTTTCTGACCTAGAATCGATTGTAGATGGTACACGGCGCTCATAAATCTGTCAAAATGTTTTAGCACGGCCTTGGTAAGTTACGAAGCTTACGGCAAACGTAGTGCGCAGCATAGCGGAGTAATACGGTATGTGCTTCAGCATTAGGGTACGTGCATTCATTCATTTATTTTCGAAGCGGATTTCAAACTCAGCGCTATCAGTCACGCAGTACAACATGGCATATAGCAGCTCCTCAAGAGATTCAACATTAACCGAATCAATGAACGGAAGTGGGAGGAGCAAAAAGACGCCCTGGGCCAGGTAAAGACAAACTCTGAGCTTCCCGACGAACTTAAGAGGTTTTGTTTCATTTAAAATTGCGTCTTTATAACCGCGCTTTATGTATGAATATAGATCCGTTAGCAGTCAATCACTGAATATTGCGCCTTATAACCCGGTTCACTTTATGGTCCGAAAAATACGGTAATATCTAGGCTACCCAAAGAGTTGGGTGTAGTAGGGCCTGTAAGTCTGAACTAGATTAAACCATTCATATAGAAACATTACTGACATTCAACTAGAATACATGTTAACTGTGTGTGCTAGAGCCAGCCACAATCTCTTTATTGTATACTATAACAATCAACAAAGGAATAAAGAATACATGTACTATTTCGGGATGAGCAGGAAGTATACAATTGAGTGCTTAAAATAACCAACTTGATCATCTGATGCAATACTGCAGTTGAAACTAAAACAACTTCTATGTTATGAGGAAGCAGAGGTGTAAATTATATTTAGCAGAAACGTCTGACAATAATTATTCTAAATTTCAGGACTTAAATACCTAACTTGACTTTACCTTCACATCTTCACATCTGTTAAGAGTGTGTGTGCCTCTTGCTCATGAAGTTCGCCTTAAACATGTTTAAGCTAGGAAAAGAAGACATCATCTGGAGTAAGTGAGTACCACCAAACTTTGAGTCACAGTACCCACTGTAGGACTTTGGGAGTTCTAAACTTATATGAGGTGTTGAACTGCGTTAAATTGGAAGACACTCATGTGCCGATGATGACAAGATAAAAAAAAAAAAAACTGGCCTGTGTTTTATATATGCGCGCACACACACACACACACACACACACACACAAAAAAAAAAAAACCACACACTTCTGTGGTCACTAATCCAAACATCATTTATGGCTGAGTCATTAACTTTGGAGGTTTCTGTAAGTTATAAAAAGTGTGTGTACATAAAGGTGTGCATGTATAAGTAATGAAGGCACTTGGAATAAATCTGAGCTTTGGCTCACCTGCTAGGGTGTGTGTATGTTTTTTGGGTATGTGCTGTTCTTCGAGTATTTGTAGGTGGTTAACGTTGATAACTTGGCTCAAAATTTATTAATTTTCTTTCATCTATGATCCATACAAGGTTGAATGTTGAGCCTGCCAGAACGTCACTCTGCTGGCATTGGGGCAAGGTCGCTGCACAGCTTTAGAGATACCTGGAGTCGGACTCGGCCTCTGTGGACATCGCATGTGCTCCCTGTGTCTGTGCAGGTTTACTCCGGGTAATCTGGTGTCCTCCCACATTCCAAAGACATACATTAGGTCAACTGATTGCTCTAAATTGCCACAGTAAATGTGTCTGACTTGTATAGATGTAACTTTGCTCCTGTCATAAAAAGCTACTGATGAAGATGTGACGTTAAGTAAACAAATAAATCCAGTAAAACTGAGAGGAAACTCAACATCTGCCAATCAAACGTCCCTTTTCTGAGATTATGCAAAAGGACATATAAACCGATACAATAGGATCCATGAAAATAAAATAAAAAATGAGTGAATGTTGCTAATTCTCATCTCTCGCCTTGGGCTGAGGTAACACAGGCGCCAAGATCCGGTCCACTGACACAGGAAAGCTTGAGCAGGGGATTACTGTCAGGAGAAAGTCATGAAGAGAGTAGGCTCAACCAAAGAATTTCTGTTTAAAGAAGCAGAAAATAATGCATATTTTCCATACATTCCAACCAAAGAAACTGAGCAAATTCAGTCAGTAGAGATTAAGCCCCATTGGGGTGAGTAAATATTTTATAAAGCTTCAAGCTTTGAGAGTGCAGAGATTAAGTCTGTTTATTGGTGATGTGGAGTTTACTTAAAAAAGAGAGGCATTACAGAATGACTCGCAGAACATCGCACAAGGCCTTAGGCTGGATTTGCTCATACATGATAGGAGTCCATTGCCTGCACAAGATACGTTTTGTATTGAAATAGCTCATCAACAACTACGTAATTGTGCAGCAATTTCCAAAGACAGTTGATCCTACATTACACAGTGCTTGGTGTAGCATGCACGATCTCTCTCGAGCACTTTCTCGGCCCGAAATGCCACTTCGCAAAGTGAAATAAGGCGAGCATGTTTCAGTTTGCTTTAATGAAATGGATTAAGAGTTCCATATTTATTAAGGGAAAACCACAAAATAGGAGTGGCATGAGAGGTGGTAAAAAGGTAACTAACGCTTATGGGCATTATGGAGTATAGTTTTTTTTTTAAAGATCAAAAGAGTTTGTAATATATTTATGCCCGGGCACTGTATTGCCTAAATAATGAATGGAATTAAAGGATTTTATACTTGGCATTGCACTAGATGGAGATTTTGGGTTTGGGGGGACAAAACAAAAGACCTGAACTAATGCATGCTTTTTTTGGGATGAAGGAGGTTCCAACTTGCTGGAGAGGGCAATTTAATTAATTTACTGTTACACCTAGAACTGTAGAGTGATCTGAAGAGCGGACAGGACCTATGAATGTGAGTAATATGTGGAGTGCTTTAGATTCCTTGCTCTATATTCTCCTCAGTCATTATAGAGGAATATTCACTGCTTGGTTGGTAGTGGAAAGTTTTACAAAGACTGAATTCAGGATGCCAAAAGTCAAGACACATTGTTTTGTCAAAAATAATATACTAAAGGCCTATATGCCTCCTGCAAACGGATGGTGTTTTTTAACAAAATATAAATGATAGGCATCAGTATACATTTATCATGTGTAGACATAGTTATAAGGTAATGATCAATGTGACCTGAGGAACTAGCCAAAGGCAGACATAACAGGGCCCTGCTGGACAAACAGGTTTCTATCTCCCGTGGCACGTTAACCCTGTGCTTCTTTTGAAATGGCTTAAACAAGAAATATAAACTGATTTATGACACAAGGAAGTCTCTGACTGTGTGTGTGGGAGGCAGACGCCTGGCAGCATGCTGACCCATGTATCAGGGTTAGCAAAGGCAAGCAGGGGCGGCGGGTGGAAGGCTAATTGCTACTTTAAATACATTAGCTAAAGCTCTGAAATAAAAGGCAGCAGCTGTGTGAGCAGAACAGCATTACGCAGCTATTATAGAGGTGTTGGTGGAAGCGATTGCTGCCCAAGCCGCTGATTGCTTAATGATAGGAAGGGATTTAAATGCAGTCAACTTGATTTGGCCTCCTACACAAATTATGTCAAACTGAATTTCTTTCATAGCTTAAATTGAGATGAAAGCTTGCCCCACAGTAATTGAATTTGTTCTAAGGGAAACCTTTAAACCGATAATGGTTTAGTTTCACGAAATACAAGATGCAGTGATGCTTGTGCTTTTGAATATTATAGCAAAAGTTGGTGTCTTGCAGGGTATCATTAAACTGATCAAAAATAATCGGCAGTACATTTATCATAACTGACTGCAAGCCTGGTTCAGCATCACATGACTGACTGTTTCCAAGGAAGGGATCATCCCCTGTGCTGTAACAAGGACCTCTACCCAGCCCTGTGATGGATTGACACCCTGTTCCGGATACGTGCTCACCTGCACCCTGTGAATTGTGGAGTATGCTCTTTTATGTTGATTTGTTCTTTGACACCTGTATGGCTCAGCATTCTTAAGTTGTCTTTTCTGTTGCAAATGATGTTGGTACAATAGTGGTGAACTTTTCCTTAGTTTCTGTGCAGAGGGATGCACTGCCTTCATTTCATACATCAACAATAGAAAAAAGCGATTTTGTTTTGGCTATTACAAACTTGGAAAGTAATTTGAATGTGAGTGCAGTGCATTTCTTGCAACTTTCGAAGGATAATGTACTTAATGTGTTGGGGTAGCTTGGTGGGGCGCACCGTCACTTCACAGCAAGAAGGTCCTGGGTTTACTCTGGGTACTCTGGTTTCCTTCCACATTCCAAAGACATACATTGGGTTAATTGATTATGCTAAATTGGCCCAACCTGAGTGCATATATGTGACTAGTCTTGATGTAACCATGTTTATAACCTTGTGTGTTCCACTGAAATGGCATCGATGCTGACAGTGATGTTAAATAAATCAAATAAACAAACAAACAAACTTGATGTATTGAACTCTGTATGGAACATACACCTTGAACCAGAAGGTCCAGGGTTCAACACCCACCTCTCCCAATTCTCCACTGTCGGGTTATTGAAAAAGTCTCTTAACCCCAAAATGCTTGGATTAATTGGTGTTCAGAACTTTACCATTATATGTAAATTAAAGGCATCACTGGACTGGTTACCTGACAACCACAGACCCAGCCCGCACCACAACAAGTACTGAGACTCTAGCACCTACCTATGAAGGCAATGGGGTAGCTTGTACCACCAGGGGTAAGTGTCACCATGGACAGGTGCTCGAGTCACAGTGCTCCTCAGGGTGGCTCTGCAGTTGTCATGTGACCACACTGGTAGTTCCCCCCATGTTGCTGTATCTAGATTTGTAAATACATTTAAATGATACCAGATAAAAAGGTATGTACAACTCGAAAAACAAACTTTAAAATGATATTGCCATATAAACAAACAAACAGATACTGAGTTTATTGTATTTAGCACATCGATACAATATTAATATACATTTATCAGGATTTGTTCATTCAGAAATACAATATGCTTGAGTTACAATACAATCAGTTTGAGTGATGAAAGGTGCCAGTGGAAACCTGTAACAATTTATTAATAGGAACTATTAACAATCTATTAATAGTATTTAAAGGAACTAATAACCTTTGCTCCATTGTGTACTAAACCAACCTTTGGCTTTCACTGGAAAAAATCTTTCCAGGTGTAGGAAGTATGATGAAAGCTGAAAGACTCATCGTACTGTATTACTTTTTTTCCATAGCTCAAGGGGTCCAGGTTTTATATTTAGTATTATTAGCAGACACTCTCATCCAGAGTAACTCATAAAAGATGCAGACGTGCATGATACAGCAGGAGTAGTTCATGGTTATGTCGAGCATTGCTCAAAGGTAGTGTAGGGACTTGAAATCTCAACACGGTGGAACCACAACCACTGAGTCGTCAACTTCTGCGCTCCTGTTAGTGCATTGGCTTTTAAAACAAAAGGTTACTGAACAGCGGTCATACAACTTATGTTGAGCCTTAATTAATTCTTATTTAATTTGTGTTGCTGTAATGTTGATGGAACTATAAAACTATGGCCCCAACTTGAACTTGTGAATACTGTTCCTTTTTGATGATATTTTTAAAATGTTCTGTATTTCTACATACATATAAGATAAAACATCGTCATACTTTCACAAACTTCCTAAAAATAGACAAAGAGAACATAATTAACAACTGAGACAAACTATATTAATTGGTTCATTGATTTATTAAGGAAAATTTTCCAGCATCACATATTTGGTAATAGAAAAAGTATGTTACTCTAGGATTGTCTGTTATTTTGTTAGATGAAATTATGCGTTAATGTGATGACAATCAGGTGTGAGTAGGTGACTTGTTGTTTTTAAAGAAGATGGATCTGTGAAAGTCTGATCTTCACAACACACTTTTATTGAAGCGTATCGTGGCATGAAAAAAATTGTTGATGCTCATCAGTCTGGAAAACCATTTCTAAGACTTTGAACTCCACCAATCCACAATCAGACTGATTGTGTACAAATGGAGGAAATTCTAGACCATTTTTACAACATTGCCAAGCTCATTACCAATGAAGAACTTTTTTTTTTGTATAAATTAGAAACATTATGTCTGGAGAGAGGGATTCGCTGTATTTCAACATAAGAACCTTATTCACCACCAACGAATCATGGTGGTGGTAAGATAATGGCGCTGCTCTGCCATATATGAGATAGATGCATAGATGCCCAGTCTGTGCTTTAGAGGTCTATAATAGGGCTATCATAAAAAATATTTGCAGACGTCCATTAATCCATGCTTTGAAAGATTCTGGGGCATTATTGTGAATGTAATTTCTGTGGCGTGTCCTTTTTAACACCGAGATTTTAGTGGGGCAAAGCGATATTTTCCAAATCATGGGTTGGCCTGATGATGCCCCTGATGAATACAACATTTTCTATTTGATTTAACAATGCTTTGTGTGCAGCAAGGCCTTTGGGAAACTCAATGCAATTACTGAGTCTCCATTAAAATCCATTTCGTATGTGTTTCACCTTGTTTTAGCATCTGTCTTGGTAGACAAGAAGGTAATTGTTTGTGCCTTTTAAGGGAGGATTCTCTGGAAAGGTTGGGGTTTCAGTTTGTGGTATTTAAGAAAGCACTTCCCCTGTCAAAACAGAAAAGTAGGCGGACACATGGATGTTTGAGCAAGTTTTCTATCAGCGTTGATCTCTTAACCGCTGGAGTGTGAGCTAAGCTGACAGGTGAAGGTATGCAATGGATGAGGATATTTTTTTTTCCTCACAGTGGAAGCGGGTTGACGTTATGGCACATCAACTGACCCCTCTCTGAACCTGAGAGGCCAGGAAAGAAAATTATAGCCTCTCTAGTTTGGACTGCTCTACCTGCAGGCTGTTTCCATACCTCATCCCCACCTTGCCACACAACTATTACCCAGAATGCCATAGGCCTGCTGTGACCTGCTGCACCAAAACCTAATTATGTGCCTTTTATTTTTTTCTATGAGCATGGCAGTCACCTTTGTGCCAGTCATAGAATCAGATTGTTTAAGTCATTGAAGGTTGAAGGTTCATTGGCAGAAAAGTTGTGGGTTCAATGACAGGACTGTAAGTCATCCTCTTACCTTGGGTTAACACTTACTAATGTAACATTATTTACATACAACGAAAGGGTTGATACTCTTTCACTCTACCATTATGTTATATTTCCCAATTTACTGACCTGCACATGTACTACTGTAACCTAACCTGTAACCTAACCTTGCCAGGACCCACCACATCCTGATTCAGTAACTGGACCAGACACCTTCACTCTCCTGAGTGTAAACTGTTACGGTTCGACTGACAGAGCTTTTATTTGCATTTTTACACATACACATTCAGTCTTATAAATATTTACTCCTTCTAAAGACACTTTATACTATTATAATTAATATTGTCTATTCATTAATCTTCTTGTTCAGTCTTACCCAGACGCAGATGGGTTTTGAGCCAGGTTCCTCTCAAGGTTTCTTCCTTATTGGTCTGGATTTTCCTTGCCACTGTGTACTATGGCTTGCTCATTTGGAGTCTCAAGTCTACTTTTTAAAATCTGCTTTGAAACTCATGTCTATGGTAAAAAGCATTACACAAATAAACTGTGATTTATTTTTTCACCTCAGTTGTATAGTTGATTTAGGTAAAGGTATTAAAAACACAACCTTCTGGTAACGCTCTGAAAAGAGCAGACTCAAAATACACGTCAAATCATGTCAGACACAATCATTAGGCCTGCTAGGTCTACTGCTAATTGACTGAAGGTGGTGGAAGAAACGATCAAAAAGCACACATTTTGCCTATCGATCACTCTATGCTAATTATTATGAAAGTACATTGCTGTTGGCACTACATCATGGAAACACTGGAAAAGCCTTTGGCTTGTTTTGAATTTTGGGTTCAATTTAAAGTAAAACTAAACCAAGCCGAGTGGTTATTGAGCCCCAAGCCATTCCTGGGCATGTTTAGTTTCTGACTGTTCAAGTCTGCTGTAGCTATGAGCATTGCTGTTTTGGCTTAATTTCTGCTCAGAGCTGCAGTTAACAAGTTTAAACAAATTACAAGACCACAGATAATAAGTCATCATGATATGTCGTTCTCCATTAAGTCTATATTCCTTAATAGTAACTGAAATGATATACAGCTCGTTTCAGAAGTTAATACTGTTTGCTTGGTCTGTTTGTTTTTTGGCCCACTGCTGGGTCACCAATGACTTGTGGTAATGATATGTGTTCTCTGCAGTGTTCACGCATTTTTGGCTACAATTAAAAACAGCTGAAAGAGAATTACTGTAGTTGACTTTTATCAAAATAGTTTAAACATGTCAAAAGTGGAATTACCAAGTGATATGAGTGATACTGACACTAGAGCAGAGAGGATCAGGAAAAGGCATTTAGCTAAAACACAGACTAAATGGAGCGGTGTGTTTTCACTCGCAGGTGTAGTTTAGAGTGGTTTGTAAAGGGATGGAGCAATTATGGGGGACAAATTATGGAGTTAATAAGCAGAGGCAGACATTAGCGGCATTTATGTTTTTATTTAACCCTTTGAAGTTATAGACAGTAAGAAAACACATGCTGTAATTGATATTAACATACCCCTCAAATTTCATGCATTGGCTGTGAGACTCAGACTTCGGACCAATCTCACTGTCTTATGCCAATCCCTTAAAATGTCACAAAAAAAACAACAACAAACTTTTAATAACCAATAAAGTAAAATTTCGTGCTTTAACTGTATTTTATTTGCAGCTGCAGTGATAAGAAACTAAATTCAGCACTACATGCCAGTCTGTTGTGCAGCCTTCTAGCCTAATTCCCACAACACATGATTATGCTGTGATGCTGGTTTTGTTCTCACACTGGGTATGATTTGCATTGGAATTGAGATCTGTGTATTAATGGCTTTCCTTTCTATTTCAAATTATGTTCATTTCAAACAGAGAAATGTTTGTGAAAATAAATATTTAATTCGTTGTACAAAAGCTATTTAAATATGTGGTTTATTTTCCACAGCCATGCCTTTGTAATGTGTGAATCATGTGGTTTTGCACAGTGTTGCTGAAAAATGCATGAACATCCATGGAAAAGTTGGCATCTTGATCTAGTATACTGATTCGTCTGATCACAGTACACATTTCAACTGTGTGATGTTCCAGAAAAATCCAGAGATGTCAACTCTGCTTCTGGACATGATTAACAAGTCTTCTTTTGCACAGTACAGTTTTAGGTAGCATGTGTGAATATAACTCCATATTGTAGTGCTTGACAAGGGTTTACAAAGTAGTTCCTTGCCCATGTGATGATATCGACTATTGATGAATGTCGGTTCTTGATGCAGTGCTGTCCGAGGGATTGGAGATCACAGGTGTTCAAGCTCAGGCTTGTGCCCTTGCTTGAAATTCCTTCGGAATCCCTGAAACATTTAATGATACAATATTATGCACTGTGAAGAAAGAAATATGTAAATCCCTTCCAGTCTTTCTTTGAGGAACATTGTTTTTAAACATTTCAATATTGGACAAAGTGGGGATCTTCCTGTCATGGATATTGCTTTTGTACCAAATCATGATTACAGTCACCTGTTGGCATCACCTGTCTGATCATTATCTAGTTGTTTTTTTTGTTTGTTTGTTTGTTTTTTCGTACCTCATTACTAACCCTACATTGCTCACTCCAATGTTTGTGTGCAAGCCTGAAATGCAGGAATGGATGTACAGTGGTGCTTGAAAGTTTGTGAACCCTTAGAATTTTCTATATTTCTGCATAAGTATGACCTAAAACATCATCAGATTTTCACACAAGTCCTAAAAGAAGATAAAGAGAACCCAGTTAAACAAATGAGACAAAACTATTATACTTGGACATTTATTTATTGACAAAAATCATCCAATATTACATACTAGTGAGTGGCAAAAGTATGTGAACCTCTAGGATTAGCAGTTAATTTGAACCTGAAATTAGATTCAGCAACCTATGTTATTTACACCATGGGATCTATCAAATGTAAAGAACATTTAAAGATCTATCAAAGTCTGCTCTGCACGACACATGTTTGTGGAAGTGCATAATGGCACGAACAAAGGAGATCTCTTAGGACCTCAGAAAAAGAGTTGTTGATGCTCATCAGGCTGGAAAAGGTTGCAAAACCATTTCTAAAGAGTTTGGACCCCACCAATCCACAGTCAGACAGATTGGGTTAAAATAGGTTAAATTCAAGACCTTTGTTACCCTCTCCAGGAGTTATTGACCAAAGATCACTCCAAGAGCAAAGTGTGTAATAGTTGGCGAGGTCACAAAAGACCCCAGGAAGGCCTCTCTCACATTGGCTAATGTTAATATCCATGAGTCCACCATCAGAAGAACACTGAACAACAATGGTGTGCATGGCAGTGTTGAGAAAGCCACTGCTCTCCAAAAAGAACATTGCTGGTCATCTGCAGTTTGCTAAAGATCTCATGGACAAGCCAGAAGGCTATTGGAAGAATGTTTTGTGGATGTATGAGGCCAAAATAGAACTTTTTGGTTTAAAAAAATCGTTTTGTTTGGAGAAAGGAAAAGACTGCATTTCAGCATAAGAACCTTCTCCCATCTGTGAAACATGGTGGTGGTAGTATCATGGTTTGTGTCTGTTTTGCTGCATCTGGGCCAGGACAGCTTGCCATCACTGATGGAACAATGAATTCTGAATTATATCAGAGAATTCTAAAGGAAAAGGTTCACATACTTTTGCCACTCACTAATATGTAATATTGAATCATTTTCCTCAATAAATAAATGACCAAGTATAATATGTTTGTCTCATTTGTTTAACTGGGTTCTCTTTATTTACTTTTACTACTTGTGTGAAAATCTGCTGATGTTTTAGGTCATATTTATGCAGAAATATAGAAAATTCTAAAGGGTTCACAAACTTTCAAGCACCACTGTATATTAACAAATGAAATGAAGTTGATCTTGGATTCAAACTGTCTTTAGTGAAATAAAACTCAAAGTAAATTTAAGACACACTGCGCTGTGGGTTTGTCTTCTTTTTTTTTGACCTTTTCTTTTGTTTAGTTTTAATTTGCATTTTCCATACCTCCCAACTGTCCCCCCGCAATATCAACCACTTTGAGAAACACTGCTGTAAAAAAAGATATTTAATGCATGACAATGTATAGCAAAATAATGATAAGTAATGCTTGTCTCCATTAACCTTTTGTGTTTGACAGGTGAAAAGTTTCCTGTTTAACCAGTGCATTGTGTATGTCACCAAGTTTGAGTTATTTGATCCACCTATGGGCGCAGCTGAATACATTGCTGTCACACTCACCCTGTGTATGTTGAGTTCTCCCTGCAAGCCTAGCTTTATTTTGTCTAATCTGAACTATACCATAAATTTAAGCCGTTGGAAACCCAGAAATACCTTGGAACCCGGGAAGCCACTGCTTTTTCCTGTAGTCTTGTAACAGAAAGGCCTGAATGAAGTCTGAGATACGGTATTAACACTTTCCTATTTTATCCTAATGCACTGAGCTCTGGTTTCTCTATTATCATGGACAAGTTGCTAAGGCCACAAAACTCCAAATCAGTCAGTCGTTTATTCCCAGCTTAGTCTCCAATTCTAAGCTACTGAATCACAGCCAAAACCAATAGAGGCTGAGCTGCTGATGGCTTTTCACTTCGCTACACTCTCAGTGCTTGGATCGAATGAGAGTTTCAAGCACAGGCTTATGTTCTATGCACTACTTATGTACTTTTAAAAATTAAGTGATTTAAACATTGTCTTTTTCAAGCTAATAAGATTGAGGAAATTGTGCATTCAACCAACCAAACAGCAAGAAATACATACAGTTTTATTATAGATTAAAACAGACTTAAGGAAGTGGCTGTGGTCTTTATTAGTTTGACTCCACTATATTGTCATTTAAATAGTTTCATTTTTTATATCCGTATAAGTATACATTAGTTTATTTAAACACATCTCTACTCCTCCACTATACAATATCTAGTGTACCTCCTAAATAGTAAAGTTAATTACGTATTACTGACTTAATTGATCAGTGCTTAGCTTTTCCATTTATTACTTTTCTGCATGTACAGTGGTGCTTGAAAATTGTGAACTCATTTTAATTTTCTATATTTCTGCATAAAAATGACCTAAAACATCATCAGATTCTCATAAAAGTACTGAAACGAGAACCCAGTTCAACCCTATTACATATTTTTTCTTTTTTTTATTTAGGAAATAATACAATACTACATATCTGTGAGTGGCAAATGCAATCCTTTAGAATTAGAAGTTAATTTGAAGGTGACATTACAGTCAGGTGCTTTTAATAAGTGGAATGACAACTAGATAAGAGGGGGGACTCTATTGTGCTTAAAGAACAGAGGTAAAAAAAAACCAAAAAAAACCTGTAAAAGTCTGATTGTCATAACACATTTATAGAAGTGTATCATTGCAGGAAAAGGAGCCATTAATGCTAATCAGGCTGGAAAAGGTTATAAAATAATCTCTAAAGAGTTTGACTCCATCAATAACACCATGTAACAATTAAAAAAAAAAAATTTGTTCCCAGTTGTTAAGTGTGTTTTCCTGATTGTTTGTACCCTAAATGAATAGAAAAAAAGTTATTATTTCCTGTAAAGTTTGTGGTCAGCACAATGATATTTTGAAATTGATCTATTTTTAAGGATATTCGCCATATTTCAAGATACTTAAGAAGCTTCTGGAATTGTGAGAACTATCAAGAAGTTTCTAGAACTGTCCAGAATTATCTAGAGAACTTCTGGGACTGTACAGAAATTGTAGGTAGCTGTATAACTACAGTGTCTATATAGGATAGGCCACTATAGCCCTTCCTGAGAGAACGGAGAGACATGATCTAATTGATTGGGATTGCATAGTAAGTGGGGCAACAGCCATCACAGACAAAGGGGAACTGACCTAGACAGGACAGGTGTGGAATTCATTCTCTATTCAGATTCTGATAACGACAGTATTCACACTTCACCCCACACCCATTACAGGAGGAGCTTAGGAAGGACCACTCAACTTTCAAATGTATATAATTGTGTGTTACTCTGCTACAAAAAACCCGGGTGATCAGTCTTGCTCTGCTGAGTCCTCAGTACACTCTTGTACATTGATACTGCATGGAAATAAAGATTGACCATTTTTTTTATCGAGTTTTGGAGAGACATCCTTTTTCCTTACAGTACAGTACACAGCAACTTAGTCCATTTAGATGGCATCAAGAGGTTGCATACATCCAGCAGACGCATTTTGCTATGTATGTGGCCATTTTATAAAGACAAGAGCAAAAGTACAAAAGCACTCTGTGGAAGCATCTGCTAAGATGTGTGAGGCCTACAAAGCATACTTCGGCATGCCTGTTGGTGACCTGTTTCTATAATAAAAATTCATAATTTTCGTTGCCGTGGTCACAAAAGCGAAGTTTATGATGAATGTAAGCAATTTTTAATTTGTTTTAGACATAGGCAATTGGAATATAACATTAAAAAGCTGGGAACAAAACTTGTGTTACATTGTGTAATCCACAGTCAGACTGATTCTCTATAAATGAAGGAAATTCAAACTGTTCTGACTATACATCCTCAAGTAGGACTGTTCAAGAGTTAAAAATGTTTAGTTGCAATTATTTCTTATTGCAAATTGCAATATTGCAATTTGTTTAATAATTGGCTAATTACTTTTAATTGAATCTCCTCTCTATTGACTAAACTCACAACTACTCTAGTCACTCTAAGGCTATGATCAGACAGATAGCTCAATTAGGATTTACAGTGGTGCTTGAAAGTTCATGAAACCATTAGAATTTTCTATATTTCTGCATAAATATAAGTCCTAAAAGTAGATAAAGGGAACCCAGGTAAAAAAATGAGACAAAAATATACTTGGTCATTTATTTATCGAGGAAAATAATCCAATAGTACAAATTAGTGAGAGGCAAAAGTATGTGAACCTCTTGGATTAGCAGTTAATTTGAAGATGAAATTAGAGTCAGGTGTTTTCAATCAATGGGATGACAATCAGGTGTGAGTGGGCACTTCTCTTCACAACATGTTTGTGGAAGTGCATCATGGCACGAACAAAGGAGATTTCTGAGGACCTCAGAAAAAAAGTTGTTGGTGCTCATCAGGCTGGAAAAGGTTACAAAACCATCTCTAAAGAGTTTGGACTCCACCAATCCACAGTCAGACAGATTGTGTACAAATGGAGGAAATTCAAGACCATTGTTACCCTCCCCAGGAGTGGTTGACCAACAAAGATCACTCCAAGAGCAAGGCATGTAATAGTTACCGAGGTCACAAAGAACCCCAGGGTAACTTCTAAGCAACTGAAGGCCTCTCACACATTGGCTAATCTTGCTGTTCATGAGTTCATCAGAAGAACACTGAACTACAATGGTGTACATGGCAGGGTTGCAAGGAGAAAGCCACTGCTCTCCATAAAGAACATTGCTGCTCATCTGCAGTTTGCTAAAGATCACGTGGACAAGCCAGAAAGCTATTAGAAGAATGTTTTTTGGATGGATGAGACCAAAATAGAACTTTTTTATTTAAAAGAAAAGTGTTGTTTGGAGAAAGGGAAACACTGCATTCCAGCATAACAACCTTATCCCATCTGTGAAACATGGTGGTGGTATTATCATGGTTTAAACTTTTGTTGCTGCATCTGGGCCAGGATGGCTTGCCGTCATTGATGGAACAATGAATTCTGAATTATATCAGAGAATTCTAAGAGAAGGTGGGTCAAGCAGCAAGACAACGACTAAGCACACAAGTTGTTATATCAAAGAATGGCTAAAGAAGAAGAAAGTTAATGTTCTGGAATGGCCAAGTCCAAGTCCTGACCTTAATCTAATCAAAATGTTGTGGAAGGACCTGAAGTGAGCAGTTAATGTGAGAAAACCCACCAACATCCCAGAGTTGAAGCTGTTCTGTACGGAGGAATGGACTAAAATTCCTCCAAGCTGGTGTGCAGGACTGATCAACAGTTAAAGGAAACGTTTAGTTGCAGTTATTGCTGCACAGGGGGGTCACACCAGATACTGAAAGCAAAGGTTCACATACTTTTGCCACTCACTAATATGTAATATTGGATCGTTTTCCTCAATAAATAAATGACCAAGTATAATATTTTTGTCTCATTTGTTTAACTGGGTTAGCTTTATCTACTTTTAGGACTTATGTGAAAATCTGATGATGTTTTCAGATATTTACGCAGAAATATAGAACATTCTAAAGAGTTCACAAACTTTCAAGCACCGCTGTAAGCTCAAATATGATTTATGTCAGACAGGTTTTGTGCAGCCTGTATGGCGAAATACTACTACAAACATGGAATCTTATTTTTTTTCTTTCAGATTCATATCACACAAATTCTGATTCAAGATTCAGATTTGGATGTTTTATAAATCCAACTAGAATTTGATTTTTTTGTGGCTTTTACATCATTCAGCTGTCGTGTCAGATAGTTGTGACAAAAACAAAACAACAACAGCATGAATGATGAAAGAATTACATTGATAAAAGTTTATGACTGTGACTGGATGTTTTCCTCATGTCCACCATAATCCATTGGATTCTCCATGTTTACTCCACAAACTGTCTAATCTTAGTCCTGCTCATTGTAGACCTGAATGTGTTGTCACCATAACAACCAATCTGGTTATGCCAGTGAAACTGACTAGACTTGGAACAGACAAACATGTCATTTGCAGTGTGGACAGTCTTATTTGAGAGCATAATCTGATTTACCCTGCAGTCTGAACATAGTCGAAGAAATCTGATGACCAAACAAATCATGTAGAGTTAGAGATTTCCCATGGCCAGGTTACTTAAGAAACACTGTATTCAGATTATTAATAAAATCCTTTTATGCAGATATCATGTCATTTGTTGCATGTAAACACACTCAGTGGTGGCAGACGTTGCTTTGCTCCTGCCATCCTCTGTAGTATGCAAATACTGGTTTGGCGTTATATTTGTAATGTGGTGCCTTAAGGGGCTTTAACTTTCGTTAGTGGTGGAGTCAAGTCGAGTCAAAGTTAAAGGTGTTGCATCCCAGGTTTGTTGTGGTTGAACTTGGAAGGGAAACATATGTAGAAGCTCAATGGACTGCAATCTAAACACATGCAATTATAGTCTTGTCTATAAAATCTAAAATATAATCTACAGATACATATTACACATGATTATGTTTATGCAGTGACCTTTGTGTAAAGTGATGCTTAGTCATTTAATGTTCTAGTAAGGTGATTTGTAAATAATTGAGATTAATTTTTCATCACTGCCTTTTCATGACATTGTTCATTAGTTTTTCCTAACCCAGGTTCCTGTCTTCATAGCGCAAGTGACCTTACCTGTCTTGCCTCAGGCTTGCTTTTACCCTTTAGTTTACCTTTCAACACACAAACACACACACACACACACACACACAAATTCAATCATAATGTGAGCACACATTAGACGTGCAAAATAAAGATGTCTAAATGTGGTTAGGCTCAAGAACAATGACAGAAATGCATAAAGCCTAAACAAAACCACACACACACACACACACACACACACACACACACACACACACACACACACACAATTGCAGATTATGCAGGTGTAACCATTAATTGTAGCTGCTGGCTGAATGCATGCTCATTATGTTTGCACAGGGTGTAGAAGCATGCTCAACCTGCCTTACTGTTAGCTCACAATATTTATTCTAGCAATCATCCGTGAATGCCATCAGCTCACACATACGTTACACACTCCAAACCTGTTGGGTGGGCTCATTGCAAACCTCTCAGGTTTAAAATAGGGCTGCAGAGAGGAAGTGTTGCGAAAGATTAAAGTATGTTAGAACACACCTAATCCACTGTTTATTTGTTAATTAAACAGGTTATGCCTGCATGTGCATCATACAATAATTGAACAATTTGTGTGACAGAGGACAAAGAGCATTATTAGTATGCCTGGTATAGTTTGTGCTAACTGGCCAAAACACAAATTGCATGAATTGGAAGTTTTATGAATGAAAATAATACAGGGTGGGCCATTTATATGGGTACACCTAAATAAAATGGGAATGGTTGGTGATATCAACTTCCTGTTTGTGGAACATTAGTATATGGGGGGCGGGGAACTTGGTCAACTGGGTGTTGACCATGGCGACCATTTTGAAGTCGGCCATTTTGGATCTAACTTTATTATTTCCAATGGGGGAAGAGGGTCATGTAACACATCAAACGTATTGAGAATTTCACAAGAAAACAATGGTGTGCTTGGTTTTAACAGAACTTTATTCTTTCATGAGTTATTTACAAGTTTTATGACCACTTATAAAATGTGTTCAAAGTGCTGCCCATTGTGTTGGATTGTCAATGCAACCCTCTTCTCTCACTCTTGACACACTGATAGCAACCCCGCAGAAGAAATGCTCTCCCGATCTGACCCCCTTAGACTTTTATCTTTGGGGTCATCTGAAGGCAATTGTCTATGCTGGGAAGATACGAGATGTGCAGCATCTGAAACAACGGATACTGGAAGCCTGTGCTAGCATTTCTTCTGTGGTGTTGCTATCAGTGTGTCAATTCTCAGTAAGTTTGATGTGTTACATGACCCTCTTCCCATTGGAAATAATAAAGTTGGATCCAAAATGGCCGACTTCAAAATGGCCGCCATGGTCAACACCCATCTTGAAAAGTTTCCCCCCTCCCATATACTAATGTGCCACAAACAGGAAGTTTATATCACCAACCATTCCCATTTTACTTAGGTGTATCCATATCAATGGCCCACCCTGTAGTATTCAGCAACCCCATTTTGACAATCACTGCCCATTTTATCAGTTTCAATTTCCATATAGATGCACTTTGTAGTTCTAGAATTACAAACTGTAGTCCATTTGTTTCCCTACATACGTAAGTTAGTATGTTAGTTCCCTTTAATCTGTTCTCTAATGGCAAGGACCCCCACAGGACCAGCACAGATCAGGTACTATTTGGATGGTGGATCATTCTCAGCACTGCAGTGACACTGACATGGTGGTGGTGTGTTAGCGTGTGTTGTGCTGGTATGAGTGGATCAGACACAGCAGTACTGCTGGAGTTTTTAAACATCATCTTACCAGCAAAACAGACAAAGCTCAAATGGTATTACGGGGCCAAAGTGTGACGAGAAAATATCTCCCAGAGAGAGAGAGGTGGGGTGGTGGGGTGGTGGTACCAGTACGTGCTGAAAAATAGAATTAAATTCCTTCTAAGACTTTTCTCTGAGTTGCCTCTGACCAAAGTTAAAGTTAGAGAATATCATCTTTATTGAATGTCATCAAATATGCAAAACACACTCAAGGTAGAAATTATAAAGATTTGGTGAGGGGAAAATCCTGATCAAACTATTTTTTCCAACTTTTTATATAACAAAAATCCAATACATCAGTTGCTCACCCCAAAACACTTGTTTTTCTAATTCATATTTTTCATAACAATCAGGTTTATAACAATGTGTATAGTTCTTCAAGCAAACTGTATAAAAGACAACAAAAACAGCTTTACTGTCATTACTGTTCTAGATATTTTTATCAAATGCAAAAAAACAAACAAACAAAAAAAAAACTAAATGGGCAGGGAGATAGAAGCATGCAGACTGGATCTTGATACATTTCAGTTTTGTTGCTTGTCACTCAGCAGGGTGGAGGTTCACACTGACAGGTTCACATTTCCTCACAGTTTCCTCATTTTACTGACCCCTGCAGTGATTTATGAATTTATCTCCGCCTCTCACAGAGTGAGGCTTTATTTAAGGTAGTAAAGTCAGCTTACTCGCAATGACCTGCCCATTTCAGTTAAACAACATGATGAGAAAAGTATAAGTTTAAATTCTCAAGTGCATTTCCCACTGAATGAAGAAACAAGAAATGCAATACTATATATAGTTAGCAAGGTATTTCCCAATATGGCTGTTTGAAAGGTGTTCATACAATTAAACTTGTTTGCTACACAAACAATAATGAAGAGTTTTTAAATGTTTTTTTTCTTCACTACACATTCAAAACAGAACGCAAGAACTGGCCCAAATAGAACTCAACATGGTTTAGCTCTGGTTCTAGTTCATTTTTCACCAACTTTATAAAACACATAAACTGTCACAATGACATCAATAAAAGTGACCCCATATTCACAGACAAGGCTTTCTGACAGAACTTTTAAATTTGATCAACAACAGTGAATGTTTGTTTAATTAATTCAAATCAACTGATTGTTGATCAAACAAATATGCCAAATAAAAACTGTGTACATTACAACTCTAAAGGATTTTATTTATGTCCGGTATTGGACAATGAACAAAAAAAAAATTCTGTACAGTCGTGCAGCAACTGTGTTGACCTGGTATGTTTTTGAAACATCACAACAACTATGTATGTATTTATTGATTGATTTAATTAATTGATTTACTTTACTTTAAGGTATCTCAAACTGTGATGCTGTATCCAAGGCTGACCAGTCAGATACTAGCTTCACATTCAAATACCATCAGGTTCTGTTCATACCAAACCTTAAAATGTACCATTGATACTGGAATGGGAACATTTGGTACTGGACTGGTTATAAAAATCCACTGAGGTGGAAAAATTGAACAAAATCTTAAAATATAATGTTTTGATAGGATACCACAAATGCAAAATGGAATCACCCGATATTAAAATTGGCTTCATACTAGAGGAAATGCTCTTTGACAATGTTAACAGTATTCAAAAACTCCTAAATAAAGTTCTTACCCACCTTGGCCAAGCTTGCATTAATAAGCCATCATTTCCCCATATATAGAAA
The DNA here is from genome assembly GCA_025084515.1 of Ancistrus triradiatus. Classification (NCBI taxonomy): domain Eukaryota; kingdom Metazoa; phylum Chordata; class Actinopteri; order Siluriformes; family Loricariidae; genus Ancistrus; species Ancistrus triradiatus. The sequence continues at coordinate 194,673 of JAJAGP010000771.1, read as the reverse complement.
AATAAAATTCTGTACAAGTGTAAACCTGTGTTCATTACTTTGGCATTAAATGGGAAAAGCTTTTAAACTTGAGGAGAATAAAGGCACTGTTGCCCCCTGAGGGCTTTTTCATTTTTTTAGATATATGACCATTGGCAGAGAACAAGACAACGCTGTACACATTTTCAGCAGAGGTAATAAAGCAGGCAGCCATTATGATCTAAGAGAGCAGATCGCTCGGGAAAAATAAAACTTAAACACTGTGTTCGTCCATGTGGTACACAGGGTACCAGTCTCAGGATCACTGCCACTGCGATGCAGGTTTGTTGAAGTGCATTTGGCTGCACACATGTTCATAAAATACTGAATACGATCTCAGAACGGCAGCTGAACCTTAGACGGAAATACAACAACATCTCAGAGTTAATCACTGCAGCTCAGTCTATTCATTTAGTGTTTGTTCATGTCTTTAGAGCTACAGCGATCAGAGGCACTAAGTGCTTTTGGTACAGTCTTTGGCAGTGTTAGTGTGGATGCTAAATGCTTAGCTTGTTGTGAGAGTCTCTAGTGTTGACTGAGGCACTTGTTCCTGACCCGAGGCCCTCAGAAGAGAAGGATGCACAATCTCGAGATGCCCACTTGGGCTCAGGTCTTGGGGATGTGATTGAAACATTTCTCCCTGGGTTTGGAATTCATGCAGAGCATGAGACTCGACTTTCAGACGCTCCTCCGCCTCCTCGGCCAGCCGTCGCTCCTCAGCCTCAATCTCCTCCGTGGTGGGGATAGAATTCTTCTTGGGCCTGCCTTTGGGCTTTGTAGGTGCCTCTTGACCTCCTTTTAGTACCTACGCAGACACGCAAGATATTGTTAATGGAACCTTGACAAATGACAGCTAAGGTCAGAGATGAATGCAGTTATTATTGTGATTAAGATTAGACATTTGGACATTAATCTCTGAGAGAAACTCGCCACGCTAGAGAGATTTAGTTCTCTGAAAAGGATCTGACTGGACTGATGAAAACCTGTGCTGTGCCCTAAATCATATACTGTATCTCACACACATAGTGACTGTGGCTCCAGGCAAGAGTTTCCTTGACATAAATACAAATTACCTGCAAGCTGATAAGAGCACATTAAAATCTGTCTAATGGACTTTTAATTATATTGTATCAGTTATCCATTGCAGCTCCGTGGACATTTTTACTGAGCCCTTACACATTCATTCAAATCACAAGGTAAATATTTTATACAGCATTACATATGATTTCAAATTAAGTTATAGGTTCTGTGTTAGACAACTAGCCACTGATTACACTCCAAAATAAACAAGACAAGAAAAACTACTTTTTGCAATCCAGCTTGTGGTTGCATTGTTTGCTTGACTATTCTGAGCATATTGGTAGTGGAACTACCAGTTTTTGCTCGTGCTGGTTAGTTAGTAAAGTCTCCGAAGTGTGCAAATGGGTGAACATTTTATGAAAATAGTAGGACATTAGTAATATAATTAATCTAATTTGGACAGTGGTTGAAAAAAATGATAAAAAATCCAGGAAATCACATAGTAGGATTTTTGAAGTATTTAATTGTAAAGTTTGGTGGAAAATAAGTATTTGGTCAATACAAAAGTTCAACTCAGTACTTTGTAACATAACCTTTGTTGGCAATGACAGAGGTCAAACGTTTCCTGTAAGTCTTCCCCCCGTTTGCACACACTGTAGCTGGTATTTTGGCCCATTCCTCCATGCAGATCTCCTCTAGAGCAGTGATGTTTTGGGGCTGTCGCTGGGCAACACAGACTTAACTCCCTCCACAAATTTTCTATGGGGTTGAGGTCTGGAGACTAGCTAGACCACACCAGGACCTTGAAATGCTTTTAACGGAGCCACTCCTTCGTTGCCCGAGTGGTGTGTTTGTGGTCATTGTCATGTGGAAGACCCAGCCACATTCCATCTTCAATGCTGTCACTGATGGAAGGAGGTTTTGGCTTAAAAATCTCATGATAAGTGGCCCCGGTCATTCTTCCCTTAACATAGATCAGTCGTCCTGTCCCCGTTTGCAGAAAAAAAAAAAAAAAAAAAAAAAAAAGCCCAAAGCATGATGTTTTCCACCCACATGCTTCACAGTAGGTTTTGGTGTTCTTGGGATGCAACTCAGCATTCATTTTCCTTCAAAACATGACGAGTTGAGGATTTATCAAAAAGTTCTATTTTGGTTTCATCTGACCACATGATATTCTTCCAATCCTCTTCTGGATCATCCATATGCTCGCTGGCAAACTTCAGAACTGACTGGGGGCCTGGACATGTACTGGCTTAAGCAAGGGTGGAACATGCCTGGCATTGCAGGATCTAGGTCCCTCTTGGTAGCCTTTGATACTTTGGGTCCCAGCTCTCTGGAGGTCATTCATCAGGGCCCTCCCGTGTAGTTCTGGGATTTTTGCTCACCGTTCTCATGATCATTTTTAAACCCAACGAGAGATGAGATCTTGCGTGAGGCCCCAGATTGAGGGAGATTATCAATGGTCCTTGTATGGCTTCCAATTTTCTTACAATTGCTCCCACAGTTGATTTATTCACACCAACCTGCTTGGCCTATTGTAGAGTCACTCTTCCCAGCCTGGTGCAGGTCTACAATTTTCTTCCTGGTGTCCTTTCGACAGCTCTTTGGTCTTGGCCATGGTTTGAGTTTGGCCAGTCTGACTGTTTTTGAGGCTGTGGGACAGCTGTCTTTTATACAGATAATGAGGTCAAAAACAGGTGCCATTAATACAGGTAACGAGTGGAGGATAGAAGAGCTTCTTAAAAAGAAGTTACAGGTCTTTGAGAGCCAGAAAATCTTGCTTGTTTGTGGGTGACCAAAATACTTATTTTCCCACCATGATTTACAATTAAATTCTTTAAAAACCCTACAATGTGTGATTTCCTGGATTTTTTTTTTTCTCATTTTGTCTCTCATAGTTGAAGTGTACCTATGATGAAAATTACAGACCTCTCTCATCTTTCTAAGTAGGATACCTTGCACAATCAGTGGCTGACTAAATACTACTTTGCCCCACTGTATACCTATTTGATCTGAGTATGCTAGCTTACCAGTCAGGTAAAAGTAAAGTGAGCAATGCCTAATTGCTTTGACTGTATTTGGGAATATCTTTTGGGTTTGTTTGTTTTTTAAGTCAGATCACTGCTCCAGAGATCCCCGGTTCAATATCTGGTGTGTGGGTTTTCTCTGGGTACTCCAGTTTCCTCCTATATCCCAAAGACATGCTTTAAATCATTTGGAGTCTTTAGGGTGTCCCAGTGTGAGTAGGTGGGTATATGTGTGCATGTGCCCTGCAATGGATTGGTACCCTGTCTAGTGTTCTCTCCCAGCTTGCTCCCTGTGCTGCTGGTTGAGCGCCAGCTCCCTATGACCCTGAGTTGGATATAAGTATAATATCAGTGAGTGAATGAATGTCATATGTGATTCCTCCTATATTACACCTAACCATATACTAATATAATATAATATAATATAATATAATATAATATAATATTTTACCTACCACTTTCTTCCACTTCATCCGTCTGTTCTGGTACCAGGTCTTAACCTGGAGCTGGGTGAGACCCAGAGCCTGAGCCAGGTCCAATCTGCACAAACACAAGCAAACAGTGCAAATGAGGACAATCTGTATGTAAACTATAAAAGGCATATACAGTACAGCATCAAATGAGAAGAAAGATTTAGTGGGTTTAGGAATGTGGAAATAAATCTAATCTGATATCATTTTCAACAATTATTTTTTTCCTGACCATATAATATTAAGATTAGATTTGCAGGTAAACAGACAACTGTTGACTGTATATGATTTTGAATCCCTGTTACAAACATGGTCTTGTCATTTGAACTTTTGCATTTAAAAACTTGGCAGCAAACAGGAAAGGCACTGACACATATCCCAAAGTCACCTGTCATTACACATAAAAGCCAGTGGGTGGTCATCCACGAAAGTCCAGATGTCCATCTAATCACTCTATAATCAGTGAATCTGGCGTGACATATCAAAGGCGGATACACATCACCATCTGGAAGAGTCTTCCCAGACTGACTGTACTCGCAGACCTTCCAGTGAATCCTGCCACCATTTATCTATACAGGAAAATCAGTAATCCTATCATATGAGCTCTGAGCTCCCTTCAAGGCAGCCAATCTTCCTCTGGCCTTTTCAGCATGCTTTCCATGACTAATGCAGCGATTGGTTTGGCGGTAACGTGATAGCCAAGGCTGAGTCTGGACTGTATGGTCACACTATCAAACGATCAGACAGAGATTCCTGTCATGTCTCCCTTCAAAGTGGCTCCCAACGGCCCAAAAGGATTAGCCACCCCTACCGCATAGCCTCAGCCATGCAGAGAAGCACTTGCCCATTGATATCGGGCAGATGAATCAGTTAGAAATGAATGTATTGCACTTCATCTGCAGATATCTTGGAAATGAAATGAGGGGTGTGTGCTAGGACCATGCAGAAAACTATTCAGTTGAGTAATAAAACAATAAAGGTATGTGTCACAACACAGGTTATAGTTGAGGATGGTTTGTCCAGGTCTGAGCTAAAGATAAATGATAATATAATAATCATAATCATAATAAAGTTGAAAATAAATTTAATAATAATATATTTATTTTTATAATAAGCAAAAATATGAATGAAAAATAACAATTTTATATTGCCTATTCATGATACATAATATATAATAGTAATAATTAATAAGCTTGTACAATGGTATCATAAAATAATGCTCCAATGTAATTCAACTTTCCATGCATTTTGTTTCCATTAAAAAAAAAAATAATACAGAGACATAATAAAATAAAACTGACAGCAAACAGGTCTAGGTTTAGATATAACATTAGATATAAACAGGGTTCTAACACAGAAAACCAAAGTATAACTATGCATGAATTAAAATATAAAAATATTTGCAGCTCAAACGATTAACCATGTATAATGATTAAACTGAAACTATTAGGTGTGTTTTTAATAACTGGTGCACATACCTATTAACGTATTCATGATATTATGCTGTTTATTATCATCGACCAACTTTTAGTAAGTGTGTTCTGCCTTAACCTGTGTGACTTTACACCACATAATCCAAGTACCTCCATTTATGTTACATTTATTAATTTAACAGTCAGAATTGCATGGTAAGGTATTACTAATAAAAGGAGGAGCTCAACTTTTAACTTTTCTTCTAGCCGAAATTGGCCTAGCTTTGCATGTTATGAGACTAGACAAGTTCTAATTACTCAAGGCTTCTTTATGACAAAGAATACCCTAAAACGCACTATATAAATACAGAGGAATCAAACTGGATTATTTCTCACCCTCGGATTTCAGACTTGCATGCACAATATGCTCCAACCGTACTTCTTTAGGAGGTGTTTGAGGTTATTTTGAACCCAGGTGACAGTGATGATGGTTATAATTATCTGAACCTTATAAAAACAATTATGACTGAAGTACATAAATCAAATAAATCTTTATTTTGACGTGTTTCTCGGTAGTTTTATAAGATTTTGATTACCTGGCTGCTTGAACACGTTAAGCAGTGGCTGACTTGCCGAGCCAAAACCACAAGAGAGAGATAGTGTGTGTGTGTGTGTGTGTGTGTGTGTGTGTGTGTGTGTGTGTGTGTGTGTGTGTGAGAGAGAGAGAGAGAGAGAGAGAGAGAGAGAGAGAGAGAGAGAGCAGACCTGCAGCATGGTGATCACATCATTCTTACACTTTGTCTGGAACTGGGGAATTCACCCAGATACTGTTTCTCATTCATCTGGGACTTGAATTTGTCCACTACTAATAATGACCAGCAGATATAATGTGTGTGTGTGTGTGTGTGTGTGTGTGTGTGGTACTGCACAAGGCAGAGAAAAATGTTAAGTGTCTGCCAAAGGCCTGCAGTTTATGTAATTCAGATGAGAACATACTATGCTAAGTTATGAAAGTATATTATATCATAGGAGATTTTAGTGTTCTGTAATCTACTTGATTTACTAACATTCCAAATATAGAGTACAAATCACAGTAACATTCAGAAATATTCTGAATCCTTGTAGGTGCTTTCATGGATGGTTTGTCAAAGTCTATCCACTATTCAAGCCTCAGTCTACATCATGATGGATGTTGGGCCAATAGGGCCAAACATGAAGGCTAAAATAAAATGGAAAATGTGTTAAGGCTGAGAAAGAACGACCCAAGAGAGGCAACCTAAGACACACGGATTACCTCATCTCATTGTACAAAGCTCCAAAGTGTTTTATATACACCTGTGTGTGTATTAAATGATTGGCATGAAATCGGTGTAATACATTTCTGTTTGCTGTTCTTGGCATGCATCCCTATTCTTTTGAATGGGGGTAGTGTTTCTTTTACAGGATTTTTCTCTCTGCTTTTCAAAAGTTAAAATCTTTTCTTGACTCAAATATTTCACCCCGCTCGAGACAATCTCAACAACATAAATCAAAATGTCACCCTGATAATCAGAGCCATTCAGACACGGACATCTGCTTTATCTTTTGTTTGTCTGTTGCTCTGAGTATGAAAATCCATTTAAAACTTACCAGTCATGTAGGATTTCTGTGTGTAGAAGCTTCTTAGTATTTTACTGTAATTACATGTGACTATGATCAAGAGAATGTAGGTACATTGCCAATTTTTCAGTAATAAAAGCCAGCAAATTTAGCAGCAGGTGCATGGAAAATGCAATTATTGTAATCCTTACGGGATTCTTCTACAGAGATTCTTAAGTACTGACCTGTCTGGAGTGGAGAGGTATTTCTGCTTCTGGAACTTCTTCTCCAGCCCCAAGAGTTGTGCCTCGGTGAAGATGGTGCGACTGCGTCTCTGTTTCTTCAGCCTGGCGTTACAGTGCTCTGTGTCTGATTCACTGCTAATGCTGACGGGTGTTTCACTGGGCACTGGTTCACCTTGCAGTGCATGTTGGGATGACAACAGGTTTAGGTGGGGGATGCAACTTGAGGGTGAGGGCTGTGTAACATGTTCCAGGCCACTGGGGGGTTGGCGAGTGATGACTGACAGCAACGGGTATGTGTTGAGCGGTGACGGCCCTGTAATGATGAATATAAAAATTCGATTTAAATAACAGAACACGCAAATTTAATTTTGTTAAGTGTGTAGTAAAGGAAATCTTGATTTATTTGCAACACAACTGCAGACATATTTTTGTTATTAGCAATATAAACAATGCTCATTAAAAAAAACACACCGAAAAGATGTTCCCATGCTTGACGGCAGGTGTGTGTGTTTTAGTTTCAATTACAAAGTGTAGTATGTGGTTTTGTTCCTATCATTGGTTTCTCTATATTTCCGTCTCAACTGATAATAATTTAGTTCTATACTGAAAGTCGTAGAACTATTTTTAGTGCTTGATCTACAGAGAGAATTACACACTGCACACTGTGTAACACTGCAATGGGTAAAACGATTTTAACACACTGGACTTCTTTACAGGTTGAAAAAGGAGTATTGTTTCACATGCAGTAAATCTTGAAAATGGGCTGTTCAGCCTGAACAGAAGATAAGTTATGACATAAGGGTAAGAACATACATGTTAACCCAGGTGATGTGAATTATGTAGTATAGGAATGAGTGCAGGGTTTAAACCTTGTCCAAAAATAAAGTGCCTCTTAATGGTGACTCCACACTGACGTGACACTTCAGTCCAGCAATGTATTTAATCTATGTCCAGAAAATGGACCCTAAACAGCACTTTAGGTTCCATTCGGCAATCTGAAATGCAATGTCAAATGCTTTGCTGTGTGTGGCCAGTTTAAGCAGCCATTATGTCCAACTGAACTAAATCCTCGTTAATAGCCTGTCCCATCTTGCCTTAATGGTGAAGGGGAATCGTTAAGAGGTTTGACATCGCTGATGTAGGTTACTGAACTGCAGAACTAATATGATGATGTAAGCCATGTTTTACACGACACCCTTGAACTTTTAAAAGATAATGATTCTCCTAAATCTCTTCTATGTGTTTCTCTCCATTTCAGACAGCACTGAGATGCCAGACTCCATAAAATGCAGACCAGATCTCTCCGTAACTAAGAGTGATAATGCTTTTAAAAAAGGATGACTTTAGGAATAAAATTTGGACCTTTGGATTTATCACCTATAGTAAGAGAGGGAAGGAGATGTTTGATTGATTATAGAGGCATTAAAGGGAAACATTTCAGAAATGATTCTTGTTAACTGAGGTAGTCCTGAGGAAAGTAGGTGGTTTGGTGAAGAATTACGGGACTATTTAACATGAACCTAGCATAAATTTGGTCTTACTAAAATGATCTCAACGAATATATTACAGTTCACATATTTACCAGTATGTGTATGAGGGATGGGATAACATGTTTTTGCACATGCTACAGTACTGGAAGATTATTTTACGTATCATCATGACAGACATTCAATTATAATATCAATTGTTTTTCTGTATGATCTATTATTTCCTAGGAATATAATATTAATTGAATTATACAGAATCTCTCGTGATACTAATTCTTGTTTCATTTTACATTTCACAAGCCCACCAGCTCAGTGAAACAGGTTCAAGTATCTGCTGTGTCTTTTGGTCAGGTACCTACACAAACACATAACTGGATATATGTAAGGGCGGGGAGGCCTGACGGGGGGTAATTACCCAGTGCTGTGATTCCTATCCAGCCCTGCAATGGATGGACACTCTATTCAGTGTACATGCTACTCTGGGTGCTCTTGTAGAACCTGACCAGGATAAGCAGGGTTAAAACCTGAAAGCAATTAAGATTTATGCATTTTGACTTAAACTTCCTGCTAAGTATTTGAGTGTGAGTAACAGTCATACTAGTAAAACCTGTCTAACTAACCCTGTTGTCTGTTTAATATTTGGGCACATTTAAATTATATTACCTTATTTACTGACAATGGCAAAGTTCCCATGTCCACAGGGCTCTACTGCATATGATATACCATTAAAAACAAATTAATCAACATTTCAACAAAGTATGTATTGCGAAGGATTAAAAACGAGAGAGGAGGTTTCACGTTCATATGCTCACCGCACACACATACATAACACACAGGTATAAACATGATAATGACTTCATCCTAGAAAGGTTCACAGCTAATGTTTCACCTCATATTGCAGGTTGAGGCAGGAACACCTTCAGCTGCATTCTTCGACCATACGTTGAGCATGACACTCGTGGTAAAATTATTTAATATTAATTCAATCTTAATCTAAAAAATACACATAAAAATGAATACATCACGTGGACATAATTGATTTGATATGATGTCAATACTACTTCACGGACATTCAACAACCAGAACTGTGTTATATACGAATACACTTCAAAGCTTCATTAGGTCACATTAGCAACGTATTAGGAATTTCAGGATGAGGAGATAATACTATATGCGTGTCCTAAAATGCACTGAATATTCACAGTGCCAACATTTCATGTTATTTCCTCAGCGTAAGGTACCTTCTGTCTGGAAATCCACACCATTATCTGTCAGCAATGAGTTTAGGGTTTACCCAAACGGCTTGAGAAAGGCAAAACCACTGTTGTTCAACTGACAGCTAAGAAACCTGGTAGCAAACATTACACCCTTGATTGCTCTCAGTCAGTCTTGTCCAAATTGCTACAGCTCCTAGAGTGATTGTATTCCACAAGGATGATGTCAGTTGGAACTTGGTGTACATTCGAAAACAGTAACGCAGTTCACAGTGTTTTAGTTCGACAAGGTGTTGACAGCTCAAGCGGGGCTTCCATTCATCAGTTGACTTTAAACGAAACAAATAATTTTGATTCGTGTGTCTGTGTGTGTGTGTGTGTGTGTGCGCTTCATATACATACATATATACATACAGTGTGTATATATATATATATATATATATATATATATATATATATATATATATATATATATATATACAGTATATGAATATATTTATATATATATATATATATATATATATATATATATATATATATATATATAAAATCATTTTCGTTGCTTTTCAACAATCAACATCAAGAATAGATTTATCTGAAAACTCATCAGCATCACATTTCTTGTACGTGTAACATAAGTAATTGAAACGCGAGCCTGTGAAATTTCTTTTCAGCCTTCATTAATTCCCTGAGGCACAAACTTCAGATTTTCTTAAAGAGTGTAATTTAAGAATCGACCATAAACAATGCTGACAGAGAGTAATCATCAATAATGATAAAGTTGCACATAAAAAAGAGAAAATGTTTTTTAAAAAAAGTTATTTTCAAATAAATTATTGCATCCGGTGTAACTTCATGCATAGGGTATAACAGACATGCATTTTAGGCATTGCTCTGCTCCATAATGGTATTTTGCATAGCACATTCATTTTCTTTTTTTTAACCAACATTCTAGAATTCCATTAGCATTTTTACATTGATATATTGTCTCTGGCAACTCCAAAGAATTCAAACAAGCTAGATTGTTTGAAGGCTTTAGCTTTATTACAGGTTAGTGTGTTGTGGTTGGACTTGTTTAACTGTGTAGCAATTTAGTCATAACAACAGCAGTTTTTATAAAAATGAAAGTTTAAATTAAAAAAAATTTTAAGTTTAGGACAGTTAAAGACTTCAGTGATCATCGATATATTTAAGATTACAAATAATTTACCCTCATGTACAATTCAGTTAAGATATCTTCATAAAACTTGTCATCAGTGAATTGTTTTCACTGTATATTAAATACACCAGGTTTACATTGACTGATTAACATTACTGTTTCAAAACACAGAATAATCTGTTTCTGAACTCTTTGTTCATGTATTAATCAGAAAACAGGATTGGACAAAGTGTGTCTTACTGCTTTGTTTCTTGTTTTTTAATTCCATAGCAGCTCCTTGCCTAGGAATACTCTCTGATATATGGCTGCTTTTCACCACCCTGTTTTAGGAGATTATACCAGTGCTGAGTTCTCTGTCATCCACTCAAAAAAAGCTGCTAGCTCTTAGTGTTCAGAAAGAGATGAGAAATCAGTCTATGCTAATTAGTATAATGGTAGAACTACAAGTTTCTTTACTAAACACTTATATTGGATCTTCAAGATGGTATAATATTATACTATTAAAACTGTATATTATTGATGGAACAAGAAGAATCATCTGAAAGACATGAGGGTTATTTGCATGACAGACTAGTTATATACTACACACAACCATGTGGGACCAACCTTCTCATAGTCGTGGCAAGGTTCAAATCTCACCTCTGCCAAGCTGCCACTGTCCTCGAGCGAGGACCTTAACCCACAATTACATGCACTGTAAGACTGTATTCCTAGTAAATCACTCTGAATAAGGACCTCTTCTAAACGTACTAAGTGGAACCTTTCTGGAAAGAGATCTACAAATATCTTTACAGGTTACTTCAGTTTAAGGATGTAAACTGAGCCTGCATGAAGTAATGAAACTATGACTTGATGTTTCACTGATCTTGATGACAGGGATATGATTTATTAGAAGTTAATGAACCTCTCTGAGTCACTGTAATTATGTCATTGGAACTGAAGCTTGATAGTACACTCATTGTTTTAAAGATATTATGGCATTATTTTTAAGCATAAACTGAAACCTGACTGATCCTTTTGACAAGAGTCAAACAGTTTAAGAAAAAAACATAAATTTGGTTGAAGATAACAACAGATTATAGTCTTACAATGTTTAATCCAAGCAATTGAGGGTTAAGAGCCTTGCGTAAGGGCCCAACAGAGGTAGCTTGGCAGTGCTAGGGCTTGAACCCTGGACTTTCAGGGCTATAGTCCAGTTTTGTAACCGCTGAGCGACCACAGTCCCACCACTATAAATTCAAATCATAGAAATATGACAATCAACATCTTGTTTTACCTTGTCAGGGTAGAGGTTCTGGAGCCTAACCCAGAATTTCCTACGAACACTGATACACTCTGGACAGGGCATCAGTCCATCAGTGTATAGCAAATAATATACATACAGCATAATTGAAATACTTTCAAATACAAATGTATTCATTTGCAACTGAAATATATTCATTTTCTACAAGCTAAAAGTAATCAATAAGTTTGTATGAAATTACAAAAGTTGTCATACTGCGACTCCAGAGTGTTGAAAGATGGGCATGAGGCTGCTATTATTTACAAGGTGTGAAATTATAGCAGTGATTTATTTAGCACTGAGCTATGTTAATCAGCTTTGTTATGAAAATCTGAGAATGCTTAAGGTGCAGTCAGTGATACCTTAAATGTTTATCTGTGAGGTCATGTGTAAAATCACTCTGACTTGTGACAAGTGTATTTATGAATGAATGTGAATGAGTAATTGATGCTAATTCCCTGAAACCTAGCACAGAATTTCCCACACATCTCACACATTTCCCGTGCCCATCTACTTTATGCTCTAATTCACTATTGGCATATGTTGTAACGGCCCCTTCTGGTTAAATACAGTAATAACAGGGAGCAAAATCCCTAGGATGCCACACCGTTTTGTTCTCCGTCTCATCTGTGCTAGCTTCTGTCCCAGCCGGATTCTAAATTCAGAATTACAAGCCACTGAAGAACTGGCATATAGAATATCTCACACCAGGCCTACTTAGTAAGACATGGTTCTGATATTTGGACCGGGTGGACACTCGATCCCTTCCCTGAGCTGCCGAAACCCACAAACCACCCTGTGACCCTTAGATAGTCTTTAACACCAGGAAGACGTGTTTGCGAGCATGCTAATGTATGTATATAACCTGTTCCTGACCTTTGGTACTTCTTCACACTCATGTATTCAAATGTCTAGGGTCTGGTTTCAGTATTTACACAAAAAACAGAGCAGTCATTACAATGAGGCATGTCGGCTCTCCCACATCTATAGCTCATTCTCTACTGCTGGTATTGCGTATGCAGTTAATTACTGATAGGTATGCTTCACGTGGCAAACATACCAGTAAAAGCTGGAAGACCTACCTGTAACTAATTTGATAATTATATATTAAAATTGTCCACACCCTACTTTTCAGTCATCCATCTGTTTGAAAAGAAATGTGTTTAGTGTATAAACAGGTTGTGCAAATGGTCTATACAAGCTGTAATGTTAAAGACTTTCAGTCATAATGGGATTGCAATGATGTTTAATGTACTGGACATGACCCGGAGGTGCATGGTTCACATCCTGGCACTGTCAAGCTGCCAGTGTTGGGTCCTTGAGCAAGGATCTTACCCACAATTGCTTCATTTCTACCTTGTAAGATTGTATTGGTATTGTATCAGTAACTCTGGATAAGAATGTCTGCTGAAAGATTAAATGTAAATGTAAATTTCTTTACTTCATCAGTAAATATCTGTTGATAAAACCTATGGATAAACCACGTTTGATGCTACAATTTATAGTAATATCTAAATTGACTGGTTACATGGAGTATGTGCGTTCTTTATTCTACAACACATCACAAACAGGCTTATCTTCCCCTTCTGACCAGTACACATTCGTCATGACCTGATCTATAATCTATAAATATGGCTATGTGTGCATGATTGTATTTAATTGCAGTGAGTCTTACAGAGCCAAACATATGTACCCATTAGCCATGAACCCACACCCTGTGTGTCCCACACACATACAGTGAGCATGGAGCAACAAAAGAGCTTTCAAATTGCCCAGGCCTTAGGGCAAGCGCGAGCAATCACTATGAGCTAAATCATTATAAGCTAATTGTGACGGAAAATTATGATCCAGGAAAGGTGTGTTTAGGTTGCAACACTGTCAAGCATATACTATGATAATTCTATGATAATTAGTTATTTCAGTAATATAAGCCTTGCGTGTCCTTAGGCAAATGAAGTAAGCACGAAAAACAAACAATTTAGGCTTTTAATAGAATATGTTGTAGTAATGTGTTTTGTTTTGTGGTGGTGTTTATTGCAGTTTAACTGCCTTTTAATTTACATTTGTCAATACAGCAACCAGACTGACCAATTAGCACCAAAATCGATTTTGCATTAATAAAGTAATTAATCGAATTCTAAGTCATGGTTTGTTCCATTCTCTTGTTCTGGTGTTGTTATTTAGGCCTAAAAGTAAAAATAATGCAATATGATATACGTAGCAAAGAGTACAAAAAAAGGCTTACGTCATTAATCTGCTGATGTAGCTATAATATTCTTTGTGTCCAACTCTGTCCATATAAGTCATTTACAATTTGGAATTACATAAATAATCTCAACTGACCCACTTAAATAGACAAAGTCACTATGCTGAATCTCAGTCAATTAAGTTCATGTTCCCCTTTATCAATGGACATATATATAATTCAGCATGCTCTTGGTTATTACTTTTAAAGTTATTACTTACTTATAATATTTACTAAAATGTATTGTGTTTGTGAGCATGCAGTCACTTGATTGGTACATCATTAAACCTTTTGCAAGCAGTGTGGCTTTATGCAAACTTTAAATAGGACTTTATGCAGGATTTAAGCATGCAGTCATTAGCTCGTGTTGCTGTCAGTATGAAGTGTCATTAATCCTTTGGTAAACTTGCACACTTAAGCTACTGATTTTATGAACATTGGCATCCATGTTACATAAAAAAATTCTTGTTAAAATATTAAATACGGGAATTACACTAAAATATTAAATGTAGATATGTGCAAGTACATAGGTGCTAGTAATGAAAATATAAACATGGACTATAAACATGTGGAATATTGTGTGTGTGGTAAAGCTTTTTTTTTCTTATTTGTTCATTTTTTAGGGAAAAATTAGAATTCTATTATAAAGAAACACTACAAAAGAAATCATAAAAAAAAACCATGCAAATACAAGTATTACTGTATATATACATCCGTTTTGTGTAATATGATTATTAGTCACGATAATTCTAACTAGTAGTTAATAAATGTAATATTAATAAAGAGTATATTTAAAAACCGGAGGGTATATGAAACTTTACAAATAGTAAGTGGGTCAAATATGACTGACTACTTAAGCTTCTGGCATTAGGAACGGTATTGTGAGGCAAAAATTGGTCTAACTGTATGAAGCAAAATTCTAATAGGGTTTCACAACGTATATAATAATCCAATCATAACCAGCAGTGTCTAATGTTTCTGAATGTGGTCTAAAATCTATGCTGATTCTTGAGATATCATACTATAACTGTACTGTTATATCTGGGTTTTGTCCTTATAATATAAGTGGCTGGTAGGCGACTGTCTCTCTCTCTCACACTCACACACACACACACACACACACACACACACACACACACACACACACACACACACAGTTTGCCTTTCTATCATTGTGGGGACTTTCCACTGACTTTATATCATTTGCCACATACACGTAATCTTGACCTAACCCTCAGTAACCCACAGTAAATCTTTTGGATCTTTCAAAAGAGAGTTGCAGCTGCTAAGCCTATTTCCTTGTGCTGATTAAAACTAATGACAGGATCTTTCTTACCTTGTGGAGACACCTGTCGGCATAATGATGAGCCTATATAAACTTGACCACACACAGACACACACACACCGTTTGCTATATTCTAATCTTGATCCTATAATTTCCCGTTGTAATACAAATGGTTGTATTCAGTCAGAGCAGGTGCAGCTTTGGTTCTGTCTGCTTAACGTTGCGTCACTTCGGTGGACTTGACACAATAGGTAAATGATAGGCTAGTAATAAGGAATAGTAAAGTTTAAATTGTGCACAGGAAAATGTTCTCAAACGAGGCTCTTACCTGAGCAGGAGTGCAGGGCTTTTGGTCGTACCACCAGAGAAGGACACGCTGAGTACAGGGAAAGCTTCTCTAAGTAATCGCAAGTCTCCTTTGCCAGGATCTCGTCGATCATGAAGGTTTTGTAGCGCCGTCTGGCCGCTTTCAGCTGGCCGGACTGCGCGAGCCGGAACTCGGCTTTGCACTGCATGTCGCTCCGCTGTCAAACTCTTAACACAACCGCGCTGAATGTTACAGACAGAGTGCGGACTTTACAGAAGCATGGTGAAGACTCTCATCCAGTCCTGTGCAGTCCTGCTGCTCTTCTCCGTGCCTGTGCTGGGAGGTAATGACACGATGCACACAGCCAGCACTCTCACTACCCTGTGTTTGTGGGCGCGCGCGCGCTTCAGTGTGAGTACGTGTGTGTGTGTGTGTGTGTGTGTGTGTGTGTGTCCCTACGCATAACCTCTCCTCTTCTTAGAGCCTGCCTGCCCACTGAGAGCTCATTAACGCTGCGAGTGTGTCTGCTTAGTGCTATATAAACCACCCCTAACTACTGCCAGGCTTTGGACACACACTCCATGTCCATCAGCACTCACACTGACATCTCTCTCTCTCTCTCTCTCTCGCTCGCTCTCGCTCTCTCTCTGTCTAAATGTCATCTCATCGTCCGAATAAACTGCCGAGTAAAATGTATTTATTAAATAATAAATATCCCCACTAGAAGGTTTAAATAATTGTTTTGTAACTAATAATCATCTGGTCATCATCGCTTCATTATTATTATTATTATTATTATTATTATTATTATTATTGCTGCTGTTGTTGTTGTTGTTGTTGTTGTTGTTGTTGTTGTAAATCACGGAAACATAAGGAACGTTATACACCGATCACTCAAAATATTGAACACTATTATTATTATTATTATTATTATTATTAGTAGTAGTAGTAGTAGTAGTAGTAGTAGTAGTAGTAGGCTAGTAATAGTAGTAGTACAAAAGTAGTTTGAAATTAAAAATATATATATTTCATTTATTCAATCTTTCATTTTCAGCGACTTTCTTACTTAAAAATATCATTAAACGCGCAGGCTAATATATTACAAATATATATATATATATATATATATATATATATATATATATATATATATATATATAGGCTAGTAGGCCGACAGTGTCCAACAAGTAGTTTGTTCGAGTTCGGACATGACCAAAACAATCGTTCAGGGTTTAATTATTTGTATTTGTGATACATAAATTGTGATGTCCTAATAAATTCACTAAAGATTAGGCATGTTTTAGTCATTTTTGAAAATATTTTTTTATATTATTATTATTAGTAGTAGTATTAGTATTATTATTAGTGGCAGTAGTAGTACTATCCATGGTATTTTCTATTCGTATTGCAATTGTTATTAGCCATGTAATTGGTGGTAGTGGTGTTAGTAGTGGTGGTGGTGATAGAAGTGGTAGTAGTGTACTAATAGAGTAGGCTGCGCATTACCTGCTATTATTTCCACACATCATGTTATAACTAAAGACTGTGTAATCTTTCCAGACGCGGGAGCGCGCAGTCAACTCTTCCCTGGCTGAATCGGTCTAAAATAAGGCAAGCTTATCTAACAATAACTAAAGACCTCATCTTCTCATGTAGCCTACTAATTCCGAACAGTAGAAATGTCAACAAATCGGCAACTTAAGGAATAAAAGAGTGAGTCGCTGCTCAAACCGAAAACAACCGAGTACTTCTATGAATGGAGCGGTGCGTAATGAGGAATCGTTTATGAGTGAATCACTCGCGAATCACGAATCAATGCCAATATACGCAGACAGCCGCAGCGGATTCTTGAGATACGAATTACAGTTTGAAACATAAATACATTGTCCTTTGTATGTGGGATTAATATTTAACGTTTCATGAGCGGAAGCGCCCAGCTCGGTAAATTTCCGCTGCATAGGCTATGTAGCTAAATGACACAATAACTGGGTAATAAAAAAATCTGCTTAATTAGCAGCGCTTAAGGTGGGAACTTGTGAGAGGAGTCCTGTCTGAAATAAAACCTTTGTTCACTGAACGTTATATTATTATTATTATTATTATTATTATTATTATTATTATTATTATTATTATTATTATTCATAGCCTATAGTTGTAGTGCCGTTCTTTATTTTAAGAATATTTACTTAATAATGTATGTTTAACATATAATAAAAACAACAAACTAGTTTGATAGACACATTTTACAATAATCAGTTTGTGTTTGTTTGTTTTTAGTTTTAGTTGCTTTAGTTTAAAAAATCCGAATATCTGACTTTTGAAAGAAGAGGATTATTTCTAAAATCCTTTGACTGTCTTAAATACTAATTACACATTCATTACATCTGCTGTAAGTCTGTTGTAGACTAAACAAAAAAGCTCGACGTTCATAATTTAATTATCTTGGTGATTTGTAATTTGCTCCATTTTACAATCAAATTATATGGGAAAGGGAGCACAAATTACAAACTACAAACACAAATTAGCCTACCCAAAAATTGTCTTAAGTGTGCAGAGTAGCCTGTTAGAGCCTGGAGGGGAAATGCGGATTTGGCTTATACATGCTCTCATAAATATATACGAACGGAAAAAGAAAGAAAAACAGAATCTGATTTTACGACCGGCACTGTGCGCCCCAGCCAAGAGTTAGGCCTACAATTTGATGCTTCTCCATACCGAGTTAAGTGGGATCTCTTGCTGAACTGTTGTTCATTGTTATTAATGGGTGAGTCACGTTTTCGCTATATACCCTGCAGTTGTTATTAAACTGTCTAGGGTGTTAAAAAATAGAAATGAAAGAGAGATTGGAAAGTAAAGTTTGTGTTTCTTGTCTTAGCTACAGGTCATAACAGGAGCTGTGAGGGAGGCGAGGGCTGGGGATCGAGCGCTGCCGGGGCTTCAGATTCACCAGAATTTTGAAGGGTGAGTCAATTAAATAACAATAAAAATTAAAGATATATAAGGTCATAATAGTAGCTTGCATAGAACAATGGAGTGTCCTAATATATGTGTTTATTTATTGTTTGTGTATTTGTTGAGGACAAAACGTTGATTTAAAAATAGATCGGATAATCCGCTCTAATAGGCTACTAGAGACTCCAAGTCAGTTTGGCTGGTAACCCCTTGGTGTGCAGAGTAGGCTGTTCGTTCTATCCCCGTGTGTGTGTGTGTGTGTGTGCGTGCGTGTGTGTCCGCACCTCCTTTTTACTACCTTCATGCTTCCATTAAACATCTCCCCATGCCTGCTTATTTTATATAAGCACCATGGATCGCGTTATTTCGTTAAAATGACACATAATTAGACTCATAAGAACTACAAGTCAGACAGCCATATTAGCAGTGACACAATACTAGCCTATAACAACGTCCTCTCTTAATTAGGCCCAAGTCTTGTCCTGATTTGACTGTGAGGTCTGATTTAGGTGTGTGCTAACCAATGGTTTAATGACTCCAGACGTTCCATTTTTTACTAAATATATGCATTATACTGTGTCTAAATAATAGACTTTACCAAGGTAGGGGTTAAGGCTTTGATGACTTTCGACCTTGGAATCCATATTCGAAAATGCATGGACATGGCTGCAAGAACCCATTTGATTTCAGCAACAGACAGAAGAGAACTGAGGATGAAGTAGACAGGGAGAAATTTATACATGGATTTTATTCATTCATTCATTAAGAATTTTACACTCAGATAGGCCTACACAAATGTCTCTAGCGTCGTCTGGATTGTTTTAACCTTTAGGCTATATGACAGGACTTTTATGTGATGTAAAAGTGCAGGTGTGCCTCAGTGCTGTTGTTATTATTATTATTATTATTATTATTATTGTGGATGTTAGTGATGAGAAAAATCGGATGATATGTTGAGCTTTAAAATACTTGTTGTTTTATGAGTCTGTTTAGCATATTTGCTCATCAGTTGAAAGCTCGGCCAGTAGGCCTGTGGGCTAGTATTATGTGGCAGTCTTATATGTGTCTATCTGTCTAGTATTTCTGTCTGTCTGTCTGGCCTTTCTGTCTGTCTCCCATACCAAAAAGGAAAATACTAAATGGCTAAATGTCAAACCGCATCTGTTTTTGCCTCACCTCCTATGCAAAATCTGAAACACACAAACGCGTCTGGTCGCGGCTTTAGTGCGTCTGATATAAGCGATGACGCAGGCGTCTTGACGACTGTTTTTCCGATCAGTTCTGGGAGAGAGAGAGAGAGAGAGAGAGAGAGAGAGAGAGAGAGACGCGAAGACGGAAACCTTGTAGACCTGTGCGGAGCGCTGTGATCGGATCGTCAGCTGCTTGCTGCTGATCCGCGCTTTGATCTGACTGAGCTCAGAGACTCGGCTGATCGCTTACACAACGCTCCATCCAGACCATTAGCATTTCCACATGCACCAGAGTAAATCAACTCAGCTCAAGATCCCAGATTAGAAACGCGTAAAGTCTGAAGGATTACCTGCAGGAAATATGAAGATCTGCTGAGAGCTACGAAAGAAATTCCTTTTTCCGATTTTGGATTCGAGCGCTCATCCCAAGATAGGGGAGCAACTGTGCAAATACATGACCCAGTGGCTGCGTCCCAAATTACTAGTTTACTTCCACCCTACACTGTGCACTTAAATACTATCTTATCATGCCCGACACTTCAATTCATAACAAAGCATACTAGCTACATCTGCTTGAATCTAAGCTTAAAATATTTTTCTTACGGAGTATTGGACATGCACAAGTCGTATTTAAAAGAGAGTCAGCCATTTTGTTAGTGTTAATTTGTTTTTCATTTCTCATTCAAGGCAGTGTTACAGCACTTAATGTAGTGTGTTTAACAGGATTATTTTTTTATGCACAGCTGCCCCTATGAGTGATTGGCAAGCAGAGAAGTACAGCTGTTGAGGTCTAAATTCTGTGCCCCAGTACAACAAGTAGCCTAGTCTAGAAACGCCCTACACGCTGGAAAGCCATGCATCTGACTTATCGTTTTAGCATAGCCTACCCCACATACTGGAACAGAATACAGCGATATTGGGAATTCTGGGAATTGTGGAAGCCAGGGCAACATTTTGAACTCATGTCATGTTCCTTAAACCGGACAATGCATGTCGCCACTACCACTGGTGATTACCATATTCATGAAAAGGTGTAACTAGTCCATAACGGATGTTTAAGCAGGTGTCACATGCAAAACTACTGTACAGATGATAGCTTAAAACAATGAGTTTTCCAGCAGAATATAGCCCAAGAATTTCACTTGCGTCACCGGCTTGCCTTCTGCATCTTAGTACCATTACTTCACCAAACATACTGAAAAATGGGACTCATCAGATCAGGAGACCTTCGTCCATTGCTTCATCCAAGTCCTGATCTAACACTGGCATGCCCATTGTAGGCACTTACAATAGTGGACATTGGTTAGCATAGGCTCTCTGATTGGTACAGCATAGATATGGTATATGTGCAAATAGCTGTTTTGCACATGCAAAACTACTGTTTGGATGAAAGCTTAATACAGTCAGTTTTCCAGCAGAACATAAACCAAATAATTACACCAAAGAATTATGCTCCATCGGCTTGTCTTCTTCTCATAGTGCATCTTGGTGCCATTGCTTCACCAGGCACACATCCTGAAAAACTGGGACTCATCAGAACAGAAGACCTTTGTCCGCTGCTCTACTGACCTGGTCCAACACTGGCGTGACCATTGTAAGATCTTATGATAGTGTACATTGGTTAGCATAGGTGCTCAAAGAAGTGTCAGTGGTTCAATTGTTAGGAACAACTGACAACTGGAGACCAAATAACTGTTAGTGGTTTAAGGTCTGTCTCCTTCAGACAAAGTGTTTGTGTGTGTGTGTGTGTGTGTGTATATATATATATATATATATATATATATATATATATATATATATATATATATACATATACATATATATATACATACACATACATACAGTAGGCTGTTCGTTCTATCCCCGTGTGTGTGTGTCCGCACCCACTTTTTACTATGGTAACAATGGTCTTGAATTTCCTCCATTTGTACACAATCTGTCTGACTGTGGATTGGTGGAAACCAAACTCTATAGAGATGGTTTATGTACACATATGTACACTTCAACAATGAGAGACAAAATGTGAAAAAAATCCAGAAAATCACATTGTAGGATTTTTAAAGAATTTTTAAAGTAAGAAAATTGTAGACCTGCACCAGGCTGGGACGAGTGAATGTACAATAGGAAGTTTGCCAGAGAGCATATGGATGATCCAGAAGAGGATTACACTCATTATCAAACTCTTTAAAACAATGTTCACTCACTGTTCCCTTCATAAGAGACATTCACCTTATTGCTTCACCTTGTGAAGTCAGAGACAGTGGCTTATTTGTAGTTGCACAGTTTGTGTTAGTCATCCTCTAGTTACACAGCTACACTGAGGTGCTTAAAAAAATATAGCATTTCTCTAACTGAGAATGATCCACCCCAGTATGACTGAATGAATGAATGTGTGTGTGTGTGTGTGCCCTGTGATAGACTGGCACCTTGTTCAGGGTTGATTCCCAGCTTGTGCCTTATGTTGCTTATTAGGCCCTGGAAACCACATAACCTTGAACTAGATTAAGCACATATGGAGAGTGAGTGAATATTGTATCTACTACTGTTTTATTGGTATTTAATGTACTGCATCATGTACAGTGGGGCAAAAAAGTATTTAGTCAATTACTGATTGTGCAAGTTCTCCTACTTAGAAAGATGAGAGAGGTCTGTAATTTTCATCATAGGTACACCAAGTATGAGAGACACAATGAGAAAAAAAATGCAGGAAATCACATTGTAGGATTTTTAAAGAATTTAATTGTAAGTCATGGTGGAAAAGAAATATTTGGTCACCAAGAAACAAGCAAGATTTCTGGCTCTCTCAGACCTGTAACAACTTCTTTAAGA
Source organism: Ancistrus triradiatus (assembly GCA_025084515.1). Classification (NCBI taxonomy): domain Eukaryota; kingdom Metazoa; phylum Chordata; class Actinopteri; order Siluriformes; family Loricariidae; genus Ancistrus; species Ancistrus triradiatus. Next base: position 171,953 of record JAJAGP010000771.1, on the reverse strand, counting down.
AGCTCTTCTGTCCTCCACTCATTACCTGTAGTAATGGCACCAGTTTGACCTTGTTATCTGTATAAAAGTCAGACTCCAAACTCAAAACCAAAGAGCTGTCGAAGGTCAACAGGACAAAAATTGTAGACCTGCACCAGGCTGGGAAGAGTGAATCTACAATAGGAAAGCAGGATGGTGAGAATCAATCAACTGTGGGAGCAATTGTAAAAAAATGGAAGACATACAAGAGCACTCATAATCTCTTTTGATCTGGGGCCCCACGCAAGATCTCATCCCATGGGGTCAAAATGATCATGAGAACAGTGAGCAAAAGTCCCAGAACTACACGGAGGGACCTGATGAATGACCTGCAGAGCTGGGACCAAATTAACAAAGCTGCCATCAGTAACGCAGTACGCCAAGAGGGACTCAGATCCTGCAGTGCCAGGCGTGTCCCCCTGCTTAAGCCAGTACATGTCCAGGCCCATCTGAAGTTTGCTAGAGAGCATATGGATGATCCAGAAGAAGATTGGGAGAATATCATGTGGTCAGATGACATCAAAATAGAACTTTTTGGTAAAAACTCAACTGGAGGAAGAAGAATGCTGAGTTGCATCCTAAGAACACCATACCTACTGTGAAGCATGGGGGTGGAAACATCATGCTTTGGGACTGTTTTTCTGCATGGGGACAGGACGACTGATCCATGTTAAGGGAAGAATCAATGGGGCAATGTATTGTGAGATTTTAAGCCAAAACCTCCTTACATCAGTGAGAGCATTGAAGATGGAACGTGGCTGGGTCTTCCAGCATGACAATGATCCCAAACACACTGCTCGGGCAACAAAGGAGTGGCTCCGCAAAAAGCATTTCAAGGTCCTGGAGATCTCCAGACCTCAACCCCATTGAAAATTTGTGGAGGGAGTTGAAAGTCCGTGTTGCCCCAAAGCATCACTGCTCTAGAGGAGATCTGCATGGAGGAATGGGCCAAAATACCAGCTACAGTGTGTGCCAACCTGGTGAAGACTTAGAGGAAACGTCTGACCTCTGTCATTGCCAACAAAAGTTATGTAGCAAAGTATTGAGTTGAACTTTTGTTATTGACCACATACTTATTTTCCACCATATTTTACAATTAAATTCTTTATAAATCCTTCAATGTGATTTCCTGGATTTTTTTTTTCTTATTTTGTCTCTCATATTTGAAGTGTACCTATGATGAAAATCACAGACCTCTCTCATCTTTCTAAAAAGGAGAACTTGCACAATCAGTGGCTGACTAAATATTTTTTTGCCCCACTGTAGGTATATAGTTTTTAAAACCCACTTAATCCTTATTAGTGTTGTGGTAGCTTCAAAAGTCCAGACTGGGAAAGTTTGTAAGCACCCTGGACAGTTCATTGCAAGGCATCATGCAATTACTTAGACTTCTGGGCAATTTAGAGTACCCAGTCCATCAGCAGGTATTATTTTGGCACACGGAAGCCAGAGTACCTAGGGGGAACTCACATAATCATTAGAACAGGCAAAACTCCACACAGAACCTATGGTAAGGTCCAGCTCAACATCACTGACTGGTCAAAAGCAGGTTTCACATAATGACCAGTTATTTTACCCAAGCTAGAAAGTAATGAATAAAGCTTGTTTAATACCAGAGGTTGAATCCTTTCATAACACTTTCTTACAGGTTGAGGTTGTTTTGTAGATACACAACTCTCTTAACATCCTGGTCACCACTGGTAATGTCTGTGGCAGCCTTAAAAATGACTGACAATATTCATGTCACTTGCTGCTTAGAGCTGTGATTTAACATTCTCATCATATTTGTGCAACCATGCAAAAGAGCATTTTCCCATTTTGTGGGGGTCCTATAATAGAAAACACAACACACAGGTGTAAACGACAAGTGTAAAAGACAAAGTGAATAGTGCCTTTATAGTTTTGTTTACTCCACATTGGATGCAAGCTGAAATATCATCTCACTTTCCTGTTGATCTTGGACAGAGCCGGAGCCTAGCAGGTGACATAGGATACAAGGCTGTAACAAGCCTAGACAGTGAGCCAATCCATCGTAGCGCAGTCAGGCAGGTTGCAAATTGTTATTTTTACATAATGGTCACAGTCCCTGCAGTGTTAAGGAATTGCAAAACAGGACTTTGTATGAGCCAGTGTAGGGCTAAACTAAGGCTGGAAAATTTTCGGACACGACAAGAATCCGAGTGTGGGAGGAGTATATAACATGGTGACACCAGGCAGCTTAACCAATTAAAGTACCAGACCACATCCAGAGATTTTAAAGTGCAGTACCTGAGACGCAGACACAATGCTGTTCCAGCACTTCCAGCCACCAGGGTGCAACCCATTCATGGCAACAGGAAGAAGCTGAACGCAACAGAGTGCAAATATGCCCCCATTTTGGGTGAGTGAAGCTTTTCTGGGATAATCAAATTAATTGCATGTGGCAGCCTCAGTTAACAGGCTATAAGCACTTTAAGAAGCCTAGATTAGTTTTTCAGCATTACAGGATTTTGGGTGTTTGGGTGTAAGCCAGAAGATCATCATGTCCTGTTCAGAGAATTAAGTTAAGACCAAACGGAGCCTGGTGTCTTTAATGTACTGAGAAAAATTAGTCTACTACATGTAGAGGTACGAACAGATGGAGCGGAAGAACAGTGGCACAAGCGGTTAGTCCACAGCTCCAGATATCCCTGGCATGATCCCAACCATGTCCCCCGTGTTAAATAAATAAATAAATAAATACAAACAAAAAAAACAAATATGGTCTAGCTACATCATAAACGCCCAGTAAAGGCAAATACATGTTTTTTTTTTCCCATTTTAGATTCACAATGTCAGAGTCACAGTGCACACCAGATGAACTCTGAGGCAAAAATAAACAATTTGAGACTTACTATGTAGTAACATGGATCAACGATTTCAGAAGTCACACTTGCTTCCAACTGTTTTGCTTAGTGTCACAGCCTTGGCCAGATAAAATTTCACACCATCAGCGATGTCTTTCAAATGCCTTTGTTGTTTTTGGATTCTGCACACTTTCTGGCTGTTGCACACGAGGTCCCTGCATTCTCTAGCGCTCGGAATACTTTGGGTGTTTCCTTTTCGGGTGTTGAACAGGTTCATTGTTTTCACCAGATGTGCTAATCTTGTCTTTGCATAATTTGCAAACACCTCTTGCATAAAATCCAAAACAGTTCTGAGTAATTTAGTTTTTTTTTCCTTCTTCTTTCCACAAACTCCTGCGTTTACTGCGTTGCCAAGTAAACAAATTCTAAGCACACTGTCCACCCTGCACTATATATACACACTCACTGATAACTTAGGTTCCTCTCCTTGTTTCTACACTCTTTGTCCAATTAACCAGTTCCACTTAGCATACAGAAGCACTTTGTAGTTCTTCAATTACAGACTGTAGTCCATTTCTCTACATACTTTGTTTGTCCACTTTACTCTGTTGTATAACAGCCAGGACCCCCACAGGACCACCATCACCATCAAGTACTATTTGGGTGGTGGATCATTCTTCAGCACTGCAATGACACTTATGTGGTGATGATGTGTTAGTGTGTGTTTTGCTGGTACAACTGGATCAGACACAACAGTGCTGCTGGAGTTTTAAAACAGTGTTCATTCATTGTGCACTCTAGTAGACACTTCTACCATATCTCTCCATGTTGTAGATGTAAAGTCAGAAACAGTTGCTCATCTGTTGTTGTACAGTTTGTGTTAGTCATTCTCTAAGGGTGCTGGTCAAGTCAAGTCAGATTTATTTATATAGCGCTTTTTACAATGGAGCATTGTCTCAAAGCAACTTTACAAGTTTAGATTATCTCCTAATAACTACGTCCAATCCCAAATTGAGCAAGCCTAGGGCGACAGTGGCAAGGAAAAACTCCCTAGTTCTAGGAAGAAACCTTGGGAGGACCAAGACTCAAAAAGGGACCCAACCTCCTTGGTCGGCGTAGATGATAAATCTAAGAGCGAAAACTAAAGTCATGGAGTCAAAGTTCGAATAAAATGTGAAGTATCACATCGACATTAAGTGGCCCAGGTATGATGATAAATCTAGGAGCGAAACTAAAGTCATAGAGTCATGGTCGAATAAAATGTGAATTATGCACAGTGGAGCTCCATCAGATGAACATCATGTGTGGGGCCGGAACTGCCGGAACACAGCTCAGAGAGAAAAAACAGAAAATGTAATTAGTTATTGATTAAGAGCACAGTGTTTATTAAGAATAACTGATGCCATGTCAATCACTGATGCCAAGTGTAGCATGAGACCCCGGCAGCATTAGCTATAGCAGCATAGCTAGAAAGCTAGAAAGAGGAGAACTGGTAGGAAACACAGCCAAGAGGGATCACGAGACATTGGCAACCCCACGAGCGGCAGAAGACAGCAAACCCAACGTCTCTGATCACCCATAAGAACTCTTTGACTATGAACCCCCCAGCTCTGCCCTTATTCTAAGGCAAAGGATGCATGAGTCAAGATCACGAGGACCAAAGCCTAGTTCACCCAGACCGCCCACTCAACACTCCTGGCTAAACGGACAAGGCAGGCAGGCCAGACATGACTCCAGACTCCGGCCCAAGTGACCCAAGCCATGCAACCTGGTCTAAATCTAGTCAAAAGCCTGCGTAAATAAGTATGTCTTTAGCCTAGACTTAAAACTTTGGAGGGTGTCTGAAATCTCGAGAACGAAAGTGGGAAGTTTATTCCATAGTTGGGGGGCATGGTATGAGAAAGCCTTTCCCCCTGCTGTGACTTTTTAATTCTAGGAACTAAAAGAAGTCCTGCACCTGCGAACGAAGTAGATTGAGTTGGATTGTAAAACTCTAAGAGGTCACTCAGATAATGTGGGGCCAGGCCATGTAGCGAAGCTTTATAAGTTATAAGAAGTATTTTTGTAAATCAATGCGGAAGAATTTGACTGGTAACCAGTGCAGTGATGATAGAACAGGAGTGATGTGATCAAATTTTCTAGGTTCGATTAGCACTCGGGCAGCATCTGCAATTCGAACTAACCTGAAGTTTATTTTATAGATTTACTGATGGGGGAGCATCCAGTAAGTAAGGAGCGTACAGTAATTCCAACCTTGAGGTTATAAACGCATGAACAAGTTTCTGCATCTTAAAAAGAGAGGATATTTCTAAGTTTAGCGATATTACGTAATTGAAAGAAAGCAATTCGAGTGATGCTGCTAATGTGCGCATCAAAGGAGAGCTCTTGAATCAGACGGACTGGGCAATACTGGACAGCCATCTAGATTTAGGATAGATGTAGCTAACCTGTCTCTCACAGCCCTTGGGTCCCACTAATAGCAACCTCAGTTTTATCTGAGTTAAGTAAGACAAAAGTAAATACACATCCAATCTTTTATTTCCCTTTACACAGTCCTCGATTTTGTTGATTGTAAGGCTGTCATTAGTTTTGGCTGATATGTACAGCTGGGTATCATCTGCATAGCAGTGGAAATTAATTGCCATGTTTACGAATAACTGAGCCTAGTGGCAGCATGTACAGAGAGAATAAAAGCGGGCCAAGCACAGACCCCTGAGGCACGCTATACTTCACTTTTGAGAGCTTAGATCTTAGATTATTTATATGAACAAACTGGTACCGGTCAGTTAAGTTAGGATTTAAACCAAGAAAAGTGCTGTGATCCCTTAATACCTACAGTATTTTCTAGTCTGTTTAGTTAAAACATCATTGATCTATAGTGTCAAATGCTCACTTAAATCTAACAGAGACAAGGAAAAGAAACACATCCCTTATCTGGAGGACATTAACAAGTTCATTTAGTACCCTAAGTAATGCTGTTTCAGTACTATGATGGGGCTGAAGCCAGACTGAAATGTTTCATAAATTTCATTCCTTTGGAGTAACTGTAACTGCAGAGCTGCTGATAGACGCTTTTTTCTAAGATTTTGGACAGAAACGGTTAGATTTGAAATTGGTCTATAATGGTGGTGTGATAACGGCAGACTTAAAGGATTTAGGCACATAACCTAAGGTAAGGGATGAATTTAAAATAACTAACACTAGCTCTATAACACTAGGTTTACTTGTTTGAGTAAACGTGTAGGAATTGGATCTAACAAACATGTTGATGACTTAGACGAGCTGATCAGTTGCGGATAGTCAAGTATTAGTTAGTAATTGGGGGGTAAAATATTCTAATCTTGATTTACGGCTAAATTGAACAGATGTCTTTCACTAGTGCCTGCATCTGGAAGGTGCTGAACAGTTTGGTGATGTGATGAGCATTGAGTTTTATGCCTAATGTTTTCTATCTTATTAAAGAAAGTCATGAAATCCATTACTGTAAAATTACACAGAATGGGGAGGGAGTCACTTTCTGTGGTTTTTTTTTTTTTTTTTGTTACTTTGGAGACTGTTATTAAAGAGAAAATCTTGGATTATTCTTATTTTTTCTCTATGATTGAAGAGAAGTATGCAGCTTTAGCTTAGTGGGGCATTGCTTATACTCTGCATGCTGTTCCTCCAAGCAATCTTAAAACACCTCAATTTACTATGTCTCCACTTGCGCTCTAAATTCCGTGTTCTTTGCTTTAAGGTACGGGTGTGGTCATTATACCATGGTGCTAGCCTTTTTTCCCCTAATACGTTTGACCCTAGCAGGGGCAGTCATGTCCAGGGTTGAGTGAAGCACACATTCTAATTGCTCATTTACCACTCAAGATGATTTATCTCCGTAGGTGTATTAAATTTTAAGTCTTGGTAGGTTTTCAATAAACGCAGCTGAGGGAGTAGCAGATGTGATAGTGCGCTTGGTGTGATAACGAGGCAGAAGGATTTTATTTATTAGAGATAGCTCAAATACTAAAAGATAGTGATCTGAAATCGAAATCAATTTGCGGGAAAACATCAAGGTTATCTATATTGATACCAAATGTTAATATTAGATCTAAAGTATGATTACAGCGGTGGGTTGGTCCCAGCACATTCTGAGTGATACCCATGGATTTCCTAAGATGGACTCAAAAGCAATTTTAAGTGGATCCATGCTCAGTGTCAAAGTGAATATTGAAATCACCTACAATTAAAAGCCTTATCTGTTGACAGTAGTAAGCAGGAAAGAAAGTTAGCAAATTCCTGAAGAAATTCTGAATAGGGACCAGGCGGACGGTAAATAGTGATAAGCTGAAAGAGTGTGGTTTTGAATTCAATAAACGATGGATCAGTCACATTAAGAATCAGTATTCAAAAAGAATTAGCCTTGTAATGGGATTTAGCTGTAACACCTAACTCTTGTGTCAAAAAAAAAAATTGTGGCTATGCCTCCCCCCCGACCATTAGGACGGAGGGGCGACTAGCATGACTGTATCCAGGCGGAGGCTTCATTTAAGGCTAAATATTCATCAGGTCTAATCACAAGTCTCAGTGAGACAGAGAGTGTGTAAAGCATTGTTATCAGTGATCATTTCATTTACAACTCACTGCTTTGTTTGTAAGTGATCTAATGTTAAGTAATCCTAGCTTTAGTCTAATGTTGTTATTTCTTTGGCCAGCTATCTGTGGGTTTATACTAATGAGGTTATTAAAACAGGACTTTTGAGAGCGTTTACGTTTAGGGCAGATGCGGGTAACAGACACAGTTTCAATAATGTGGGTTCTGGGGTGACGGTGCCACTGGCTACAGCAGACAGTTGGTTAAGCCGGTCTGTCTGCTGCCTGACCCTGCTCTGGATTAGTCAGCCCCTAACCAATCGGGCCATAAGACTATGGGCAATGTTGCAGGAGGATGAGAGCAGGTCCCTCCCGAGTGGGGGGATGGACACCGTCCCATCCTAAAAAGGCCAGCTTAACCCTCAAAAGGCTGTCCAGTTGTTCTATAAAGCCCACGTTGTTTTCAGAGCACCACTTGGACAGCCAGCAGTTTCAGCGACCATAACCTGCTGTAGGCTTGGTCACCTCGCCGCATTGGGATGGGGCCAGAGCAGACTACAGCATCGGAACATCGCCTTCGCCACGCTAACCACCTCTACAAAAATTAGCCTTAGTAACCTCTGACTGACGAAGGCGTATATCATTAGCCCCTACATGAATAACTATCCTAGAGAATCTGCGGCTCTCGAGTTCACTAAGACTCGTTACAATGTCCGGGCTCTGGCTCCGGGGATACAGAGAAATCTAGCTGCTGGTGTCCCTAAAGGGTGGGGGTAGCAAGTTTCATGTGTCGTAAAATAGAGTCACCTATGACCAGAGCTCTGTTCAACAGGCTTGCTCAGTGGGTGTTTCACTGAGGAGGGCAAACCTGTTGGACACGTGAACAGGTAAAAGAGTGGTGCTCTCGTGGACTAGCCTTACGACTACGTCGCCAAAACCGTCACCCACTGCCCTGCTGCGAGGACTCTGCCAGGGCTCTCTAACTTCGCCTTGGCATCCAGATCTGCCTAAGCTAGGAGCTGAGCTAGCCTTCTCTAATGTCTGGATGCGCGCCTCTAACACTACAATCTTCTCCGTCAGACTGGCTACAAGCCTACTCCTACACCTATCACAAGTAAAATTTACACTAATGACGGGGAAGAATAGCTAAACATGCCCACACTCGGCACAGGGGAACAAGCACGCAGAAGCCATGTTAGTACATTAATGAATTAAAGGTACTTAGCTTTCGGTGGGTTTGTGGGGGTGCCGAGTGAAGATATGGTTCAGCTGCAGCGCGATGGTCCAATGCAATGCTCGATTTCGATTAAAGCGTTTTAATACAAGTTAAGTCAACACAAAACGTCACAAAAAAAACTAAGTCTCAGAAAGAAAGTGGGAAAAAGACTGTAAAAAAAAGTTATAAAAACACACACTACTGCGAAGAAGACGCAACTCTGGTTATTAGCTAATGGGCTAACTACTGCGAACACAAGCCGGTATACCTGTAAAGTTACTAAATAACGATTAGCGGCAAAAAAATATAATCCGCGGTACGAGAATAAAATGATTAAGATGTTGTAAAAACACTACTATATATACGATTATATATGATACAGATGCGATCGGGAATTAAAATATATTAAAGGTAATAAGCTGCTAGCAGCTACGAAACGGCGTCCTGTGTGCAACCGCGGATCAGTCTGGGTTGCCAGATCCTCGCAACCCTCGCGTCAGTTCTCTCAGCGTTCTCTCAGCCGTGCTGGTGGCCGGACATTTTTGGCAGGTGGATTATTTTTAGTCCAGCAGTGACACTGAGGTGTTTAAAAACTCCAGTGGCACTGCTGTGTTTGATCCACTCATACCAGCACAACACAACACCACCACCATCTTTTTTTTTTTTGCATTGTCACTCCATATCCCATCTCTGCATTAAATATGTTTTTCATATGAAGTCCATAATAATTTACTTTAAAATACAAATTTTAGTCATGCTCCGAGGGTTTCACTGAGTACTGTTACCCTAACATATTCCCACTTCTGAGAATTAGGAAACATACCACAAGTCATATGTTCAATAAGAAGTTGTATCATCTGGATCTTCTGAAAATCATGGGAAGACCAAAAGTAAGTTATTTTTTCTTATACATCTGAGGATATTGTAACTATGACTGCGAAGGTCAAGCTCAACTTACCATCCTGTTACCAAAATTATTTTTAGACGTTATTTATCGTAAAATACAAACAGTTGGTAAATTATTAGAATGAGCTGTGTCCTAATGCTATTAGGATGGGCATCATGTGGATTTGATGTATTTGCTAATTATGTGCTGAGAAAAGTCTTTTTACACGAATAAAAAGTAAACCATGTAAACCATATATATGAAACCATGTAAAAAATAATTAAGTTGACTGAATTTAGGTAGCAACTGGTGGATAAAACATGTCACCATTTTCAGGACAAGTAATAAAATGTGTATAGTATGATTGCGTGCTTCATCCTACATTCCAAACATGACATGCGTTAGGTCAGCTTGGGTCTCTAAAGCGTCCCAGAACGTGTGTGTGTACCTTGTCTGATAGGAAAACGTGTCAATTTTGGTTTGTGAGGACTGTTTTGCCAGTCGCCACTTCTGCAATTGCTTATTGTTGTAAACAGCTACTGTAATTTGAACAACAGAAATATTTTATTTAAGTTACTGTTTAGGTTTAAGTTTAGTTTTAAGGTCAAGTTTAGCATTATTTAGCTACAGTAACCATTGTGTCAATGGAAAGTCCTCACAATCATAGAGAGACAAATCTATGTGTACGTGTATGCACACGTGCATGTGCCATTCTAGATTGGGGCCTTGTTAGGTTAGTTAGGCTCTGGCTCCCGGTGACCCTGGACTAAGCAGGTAACGAATGAATCACTAGTTCTCACAATCTGTCTGTTAGGTCCCACCTTACAAACTGATAGATTGAGAAGTGTTCTCACAGTGCAGATACAGTGGGGCAAAAAAGTATTTAGTCAGCCACTGATTGTTCAAGTTCTCCGACTTAGAGAGAGGTCTGTAATTTTCATCATAGGTACACTTCAACTATGACAGACAAAATGTGAAAAAAGAGAGGAAAAAAAAAAAAAACAGGAAATCACATTGTAGGATTTTTAAAGAATTTAATTGTAAATTATGGTGGAAAATAAGTATTTGGTCAACCACAAACAAGCAAGATTTCTGGCTCTCACAGACCTGTAACTGCTTTAAGAAGCTCTTCTGTCCTCCACTCGTTACCTGTATTAATGGCACCTGTTTGACCTCGGTATCTGTATAAAAGACACCTCAAACAGTCAGACCCCAAACACAACTATGGCCAAGACCAAAGAGCTGTCAAAAGACACCAGGAAGAAAATTGTAGACCTGCACCAGGCTGGGAAGAGTGAATCCACAATAGGCAAGCAGGTTGGTGTGAATAAATCAACTGTGGGAGCAATTGTAAGACATACAAGACCATTGATCTCCCTCAGTCTGGGGCTCCATGCAAGATCTCATCCTGTGGGGTCAAAATGATCATGAGAACGGTGAGCAAAAATCCCAGAACTACAAACAAGGAAATGATGAATGACCTGCAGAGAGCTGGGACCAAAGTAACAAGGCTACCATCAGTAACACTACGCTGAGAGGGACTCGGATCCTGCAGTGCCAGGCGTGTCCCCCTGCTTAAGCCAGTACATGACCAGGCCCATCTGAAGTTTGCCAGAGAGCATATGGATGATCCAGAAGAGGATTAGGAAAATATCATGTGGTCAAATGAAACCAAAATAGAACTATTTGGTAAAAATTTAACTCGTCGTGTTTGGAGGAAGAAGAATTCGGACTTGCGCCATACCTACTGTGAAACATTAAGGTATGAATGAACGGGGCCATGCATCATGAGATTTAAAGCCAAAACCTCCTTCCATCAGTGAGAGCATTGAAGATGGAACGTGGCTGGGTCTTCCAGCATGACAATGATCTCAAACACACTGCTCGGGCAATGAAGGAGTGGCTCCGTAAAAAGAACTTCAAGGTCCTGGAATGGCCTAGCCAGTCTCCAGACCTCAACCCCATAGAAAATGTGTGGAGGGAGTTGAAAGTCCGTGTTGCCCTAAAACATCACTGCTCTAGCAGAAACCTGCATGGAGGAATGGGCCAACATACGAGCTACATTGTGTGCAAACCTGGTGAAGACTTGCAGGGAAAGTTTGGCCTCTGTCATTGTCAACAAAGGTTATGTTACAAAGTATTGAGTTGAACCAACGTTATTGACCAAATACTTATTTTCCACCATAATTTACAATTAAATTATTTAAAAATCCTACAATGTGATTTCCTGGATTTTTTTCTCATTTAGTTTCTCATAGTTGAAGTGTGGCTATGATGAAAATTACAGACCTCTCTCATCTTTCTAAGTATGAGAACTTGTACAATCAGTGGCTGACGAAATACTTTTTTGCCCCACTGTATGTGTTACAACAGCACCCCACTGACACGTTGCCAAGTAACGACAAGTTTTATGCACACAACATCACAACTAAATAACCATACTAAATGACTAAATCCTATCACCTAATTTTTAATGAATTTTATTTTTGTAATTTTCCTGTTCATCTTTACACTTGTATACTTATAAATATAACTCCCAAGGTTGTGTTATGAACCTCTAGTGTTCTATGCAACGAAAAACATCATGGTTGACTAAATCACAATAACACAATCTCTCTTGAATTCCATTGCTTACATATCACCCACCCTCAAGGATGGGGATTGGTATGGGTGTGGGGGTGTGTGTGTGTGGGTGTGGGGGTGTGTGTGTGTGCGTGTGGGGGGCTGGCGGTGTCAGATAAACATAAAACTAAAGTCTGCAGGCTAACCAGCATAAAAAAAAATACAGGACACAGAGCATTTCTTAAAATGTTGCTGTATTTACATTGGACCAAGTTGAAGTACACTGTAAGGAGCCTTATGAAAACATGTTGGAAAATTTCTAAAAGAAACTCCTTTGAAAATATAGGAAACCAAATAAATCTGATCATTAAAAACTCCTGAGAAACTGCATTCACTATTTGTAAGAATATCACATAAAAATCAGTCCATGCTGGTAGAACACAAAGGCCTTAATTTACTAAACCATTAACCACATGAAGAGACATCACTAGTTCCAGTGTGCAGCTGAGGGAATGTCATTTAGTGCCATCATAACCAAACTGGAAACTGAATTAGCATGTGGCATATTCTTGGATAAATAAGGCCCTGGACATCATTATTTTAAGTCTGAAACAAAAGAAATCAACCATATACAGGTTATAGATTAAAAAACGGCTAAACTCTTTTGGCCAAATACTTTGGGAGCCCTCCCCTGAAATTCACTCATTTACCTAGTGAAAAACAAATAAAACCAATTACAATGCATCCTCAAGAAATTCTAGTTATTGTATACAAGTCTACTTTGTCATTTTTGAACTTTCAGGTTAAGATGTATAGCTCTTTTCACCAAAATTGTTTTACAAAGAAAATACCACCCGGAAAACAGGTCAGTTAAAAAGAAAACATTATAAAAACAAAATTGCTGGTATCTTTAACAGAGTTGTTTCCTGGTTGTTGTTTTTTTTTTTTTACCGATTTAGTATCGTCTCCAGCGTCCGTCTCGAGAGTCCCTGCGTCTGTCTGGCGGATAATCACGGCTTCGGCCTCCTCCTCGCTCATCGTGCTCAAAGAACTCACCTCTTTGGCTGCTGCGCCGATTCCGTTCACTGCTGCTGTGATGATGCTCCCGGCCCAGATAGCTGCCATTATCATGCTGGGGGGAGGACCGGTGGCTCCTATTGCTGTTGCTGTTCTGTTGCCATTGGCTACTGCTTCCACTTCTAAACTGCTGCTGCTGCTGTATCATGCCATGCTGGAAGGAGCCATTCAGCTGCTGTATCTGCTGCATCTGCACCTGCCACATGTTGTTCATCTGTGGAAAAGTGGGAGAAACAAATACAAATTCCTGAACTAGGATTAGCAGCCTAGCTATCAGGATATGTTCTTATTACTAGCTAACAGAACAGGACTCCATGCATTTAGTTCAGTCAGTAGTTCAGAAACTGCCGTTTCACAGACATCTCTAGTGTTTACAGAGAATGGTCCAAAAGTTTCTCTGGATGAAAATGCATTCCGAATGACAGAGGTCAGAGAAGACCAGCCAGATTGGTTTGAGCCGACGGAAAGGTAAAAAGAAATAAAATATCCACTCATTACAACCAAGGAATGCAGAAGAGCATCTCTGAATGCACAACACGGCGAACTGCGAAGCAATTGGGCTACAGCAGAAGACGACCAAACAAGGCACCACTACATTCAGCTAAGATCAACAACTGAAGCTAGTTTAGAAGTTTGTGACCTTTGTGACCTTGCCAACTATTACACGCCTTGCTCTTGGAGTGATCTTTGTTGGTCGACCACTCCTGGGGAGGGTAACAATGGTCTTGAATGTCCTCCATTTATACACAAAAAGGACAACACTAACTATATTCAGCTGCCATCTTGTATGGCCGACAAGGGCAAATGTTGCATCGGTAGAGAGACAAACCCCTATTTTTCCTTCCCGCCCTCACATATAGCATCTGTCCGTTCTGTGACCGGCCAGGAGGGTGACACTGAGGCAACAGCCAATTAGACTGATACAGTGGTGCTTGAAAGTTTGTGAACCTTTTAGAATTTTCTATATTTCTACATAAATATGACCTAAAACATCATCAGATTTTCACACATCCAAAAACTAAATAAAGGAAACCCAGTTAAACAAATGAGACAACATTATAATACTTGGTCATTTATTTATTGAGGAAAATGATCCAATATTACATATTAGTAAGTGGCAAAAGTATGTGAGCCTTTGCTTTCAGTATCTGGTGTGACCCCCTCTGCAGCAATAACTGCAACTAAACGTTTCCTGTAACTGTTGATCAGTCCTGCACACCGGCTTGGAGGAATTTTAGCCCATTCCTCTGTATAGAACAGCTTCAACTATGGGATGTTGGTGGGTTTCCTCACATTAACTGCTCACTTCAGGTCCATCCCCCAACAATTTGATTGGATTAAGGTCAGGACTTTGACTTGGCCAATTCAAAACAACTTTATTCTTCTTTAACCATTCTTTGGTAGAACGACTTGTGTGCTTAGGGTGGTTGTCTTGCTGCATTACCCACCTTCTCTTGAGATTCAGTTCATGGACAGATGTCCTGACATTTTCCTGTCTGAATTCTCTGATATAATTCAGAATTCGTTGTTACAACAATGATGGCAAGCTGTCCTGGCCCACATGCAGCAAAACAGGCCCAAACCATTATACTACCACCACCATGTTTCACAGATGGGATAAGGTTCTTATGCTGGAATGCAGTGCTTTCCTTTCTCCAAACATAACGCTTTTCTTTTAAATCAAAAAGTTGTATTTTGGTCTCATCCATCCACAAAACTTTCTTCCAGTAGCCTTCTGGCTTAACCATGTGATCTTTAGCAAACTGCAGACGAGCAGCAATGTTCTTTTTGGAAAGCAGCAACTTTCTCCTTGCAACCCTGCCATGCACACCATTGTTGTTCAGTGTTCTTCTGATGGTGGACTCAAGAACATTAACATTAGCCAATGTGAGAGAGGCCTTCAGTAGCTTAGAAGTTACCCTGGGGTCCTTTGTGACCTCACCAACTATTACACGCCTTGCTCTTGGAGTGATCTTCGTTGGTTGACCACTCATGGGGAGGATAACAATGGTCTTAAATTTCCTACATTTGTACACAATTTGCCCGACTGTGGCTTGGTGAAGTTCAAACTCTTTAGAGATGGTTTTGTAACCTTTTCCAGCCTGATGTGCATCAACAACTCTAGTTCCTCAGAAATCTTTGTTCGTGCCATGATACACTTCCACAAACGTGTGTTGTGAAGAGCAGATTTTGATAGATTCCTTCTTCTTCTTCTTCTTTCGGCTTCTCCCTTTATCAGGGGTCGCCACAGCGAGTTAAAAGTTTCCACCTCTCCCTGTCCTCCACGTCCTCTACTCTCACCCTAACTCCCTGCATATCTTCATTCACCACAACCATGTAACTCCTCTTTGGTCTTCCTCTCCGTCTCTTGCCTGGCAGCTCCATCTCCAACATCCTCCTACCCAATAATACCCCCCCATATCCCTCCTCTTCACATGTCCCAAACATCTCAGTCTTCCCTCTTCGGATTTTGTCTCCAATTTTCCAACCTGTCTGTCCCTCTGATGATCTCATTCCTAATCCTGTCCACCCTAGACACTCCTAAAGAGAACCTCAACATCTTAAGTTCTGCCACCTCCAGCTCTGCTTCCTGTCTCTTTGTCAGTGACACTGTCTCTAAGCCATACAACAAGGCTGGTCTCACTACTCTCTTATAAATCTTTCCTTTCACTTTTGCTGTGACCCTTTTGTCTCACCTCACTCCTGACACTCTTCTCCACCCACTCCATCCTGCCTGTATTCTCTTCTTCTCTCTCCTTTCCACACTCCCCATTTCCTTGGACAGTTGATCCCAAGTACCTGAACTCCTGTACTTTTGTGGCCACTGATCCCTGTAGCCTGACTGTTCCACCTGCCTCCCTTTCATTTACACACATGTATTCTGTCTTACTACAGTTGACTTTCATTCCTCTCCTTTCCAGATTATACCTCCACCTCTCCAAGTTCTCTTCTACCTGTTCCCTGTCACAATGTCGTCTGCAAACATCTTAGTCCATGGCGATTCCTGTCTGACCTCATCTGTTAGTCTGTCCATCACCAGAGCAAATAAGAATGGACTCAGGGCCGATCCTTGATGCAGTCCCACCTCTACCTAGAAGCTATCTGTCACTCCTACAGCACATTCTCACCGCTGTCACGCTTGTTATCATACATGTCCTGCACTAAATCTAACGTACTTTTCAGCCACTCGAGACTTCCTCATACACCACCACAGTTCCTCCCTTGGCACCCCTGTCATAAGCTTTTCTCCCAAATCCACAAAGACGCAGTGAAGCTCTTTCTGACCATCTCTATACTTCTCCATCAGCAGTCTCAAAGCAAAAATCGCATCCATGGTGCTCTTCCTTGGCATGAAAACCAATCGCCATACTGTTGTTCACCACACTGTCACCTCCTGTCTGAGCCTAGCTTTCCACAACTCTCTCCCAAATCTTCATTGTGTGGGCTCATCAACTTTATGCCCCTGTAAGAAGCCACAACTCTGTACATCACCCCTTCTGCTAAAAATCGGTACAAGTAAACTTTTCCTCCATTCCTCCGGCATACTCTCATTCACCAGAATTACATTGAATAATCTAGTCAAAAACATCCAGAACACCACTCCCAGCTCTCCTAGACTTTTCCATACCTCAACCGGTATGTCATCAGGTCCCACTGCCTTTCCGTTCTTCATCCTTTTCAAAGCTTTCCTCACTTTCGTCCTTGCTAATCTTTGCTACATCCTGTTCCACAAATTTCTATCTAATCTACCCTACGCCATCCAACCTTCTTTCACTTTCATTTTTTCTACATTCATCAACTCCTCAAAATACTCCTTCCATCTTTCCCTCACCTTCTCCTCACCTGACAGTGTACATTTCCATTTCTATCCTTGATCACCCTGACCTGCTGCACATCCTTGCCAGCTCTATCTCTCTGTCTCGCCAGCAGATACAAACTCCTTCTCTCCTTCCCTACTGTCTAACCTGTCATATAACCCATCGTAGGCCTTCTGCTTGGCCTTTGCTACCTCCCTCTTTGCCCTGTGCCGCATTCTCCTCCTTGTACTCCTGCCTACTACTCTTTAGTCCTGTACCTGTCCCATTTCTTCTTGCCTGACCTCTTTCTCTGAATAACCTCCTGAACTTCCTTGTTCCACCACCAGGTTTCCTTGTCATCCTTTGCCTGTCCAGAAGACACACCCAGTACCTTTCTACCTGTCTGTCTAATCATTGTTGCTGCTACTACCCAGTCATCTGGGAGCTCTTTTCCATATCACCCAAAGCCTTTTCTCAGCTCCTCTCTGAACTCCTCACAAACATTCTTCCTTTCTCAACTTCCACCATTTGGTCCTCCGCTCTGGCCTTTGTCCTCTTCCTCTTCCTAAACCACAGAGACATCCTGCACACCACCATCCGATGCTGCCTAGCTACACTCTCCCCTGCCACTACCTTACAATCACCAATCTCTTTTAAAGAGCACCTCTTCTACATAGGATGTAGTCTACCTGTGTGCTCCTCCCCCCACACCTCTTATAAGTCACCCTATGCTCCTCCTCCTTCTTTTGGAAATATGTGTTAACCACAGCCATTTCCATCCTCTTTGCAAATCACACCACCATCTGTCCTTCTAGGTTCCTATCCTTAACACCAAACCCTGCCCATCACTTCCTCATCTCCTTTATTACCTTTCACCAACATGACCATTGAAATCTGCACCAATCACCAGGTCTCTCCTCCCTGGGAATGCTCTCAACCACTTCATCTAACTCCCCCCAGAATCTCTCTTTCTCCTCTAATTCACAGCCAACTTGTGGTGCATAGCCACTAACAACATTCACCATTACACCCTCAATTTCCAGCTTCAGACATATTATCCTATCTGACACCCTTCCTTTTCACCTCAACGACATTCTTTACATAGTCCTCCTTTCAGGACCACACCAACTCCATTTCTCTTCCTATCCACACCATGGTAGAACAGAACAGTTTAAACCCTGCACCCAATGCATCGAGCCTTGCTACCTTCCAATCTTTGTCTCCTGCACACACACAAAACATCGACCTTTCTCCTCTGCATCATATCAGCCAGCTCTCTCTACCTTTCCCTGTCATCGTCCCTGACATTTAGGGTTGCTTACCCTCAGTGCTATAACTCTGGCCCCTCCTGATTTCTCTCTGTCTCCTCACACGCTTTCCCTCCTCTTCGTCTTCGGCAAAACAGTAGTCCAATTCCGCTGGTGCCCTGTGTTTGCTACCAGTACCAGTGGCGGTCGTTGTTAACCCGGGCCGCGACCGATCCGGTATGGTGAAATTATTATGAACTCGCATACTGTATTTGGCAAATGTTTTACACCGGATGCCCTTCCTGACGCAACCCTCACCATTTATCCGGGCTTGGGACCGGCACTAGAAATACCCTGTCTGAGCAAACTAGCGGCTGGTTTTTTTTGATAGATTCCTGTTCTTTAAATAAAACATGATGCCCACTCACACCTGATTGTCATCCAATTGATTGAAAACACCTGACTCTAAATCAACTGCTAATCCTAGAAGCACATACGTTTGCCACTCACTAATATATAATATTGGATCATTTTCCTCCATAAATAAATGACCAAGTATAATATTCTTCTCTCATTTGTGTAACTGGATTCTCTTTATCTACGTTTATTACTTGTGAATGAAAATCTGATGATGTTTTAGGTCTTATTAATGCAGAAATATAGAAAAACCTAAAGAGTTCATACACTTTCAAGCACCACTGTACATCACAGTATATATGCACATTACTGACACTGTTTGTAAATGGAGACTATAGGTTTGTATGTACTAGTTAGTGGGTGTGGCTGAAGTAGCAGAATCCACATAGAACCAGGTAGCACAAACAGTTCCTATAATACATTATACATGTGTTATAGTCAGCACTCTGAGCCACAGATGCTCCAGTCCTTTCTCTACATTTTGATCTGTGGTTGGTTGAATAAGCAGATGCTGAACCCACTGATAACGGAGGGCTGACTGTATATCACCCATTCCTACAGATAACAGGCTGCCTAATTATCGACTGGAGTGGGACAGAAGGTGCTGATTAACTCTACAACATGGCTAAAATGGTCTGATGTAGTGATGTATAAATAATTATACATAATAGTTATTTAATGTTTCCATAATAACAGTGTTATGCAGTGTCAGGGTCTGAGGCATGCTGGCACTGTCTCTGCTTGCCCTTTTATGATTTCATACAGGCTGGGGCTCCACAGCCCAGATTTATGACACTGATGTTATTTTTAGGAATTGGGATATAGTTACATATTTTGAAAGCTTAACTTCTCTGTTATCAAGAGAATAAATTAACAGAGGAGTGCCAGTTATCCACAGTTACTATAAAAGTGAAAGTAGAGAAGAGCTGTTGTTGTTTTTTTGGCATACATGTTTGACATTGTTAAAGGAACACAAATGTTCAGTACAAAAAAAAATCTGAACTTTATTTTATTACATGTTGCTAGAACCGTGTTATACTGACATGATAGCATCATGCAGTTACTGCAGATTTATCAGCCAGACATCCATGATTCGAATCTCCCGTTCCACCACATCCCAAAGGCACTCTACTGGATTGAGACCTGGTGACTTGAGACCATTTGAGTGCAGTGAACTTGATGTCATGTTCAAGAAACCAGCTTTTGAATGATTTGTGATATGGCACATTATGCTGCTGGAAGTAGCCATCAGAAGATGGGTAGACTGTGGTCAACAATACTCAGTTAGGCGGTGGCGTTTCAATGCTGCTCAGTTAGTACCAAGTGACCCAAAGTGTGCCAAGAAAATATGCCACACATAATTACACCACAACCAGTCGATACAAGGCAAGATGGATCCATGCCTTCACGTAGTTCATGCCAAATGACCCTATCATTGGAATGTCGGAGCAGAAATCGACAGCCTGTGAGAACCGTTGTCTCAGTGGCACCTGGTGTGGACTTCCACTGCTGTAGCCCATATGCATCAAGGTTCGATGTGTTGGGCACTCACAAATGCTCTTCTGCATACCTTGGTTGTAACAAGTGTTTGAGTTACCATTGCCTTTCTGTCAGCTCAAACCAGTCTGGCCATTCTCCTCTGACCTCTTGCATCAGCAAGGCATGTTCGCCCAGAGAACTTCTGCTCACTGGAGCACCCTGTCATGCAAGTCATTTAAATCACCTCTCTTCCTCATTCTGCTCGGTTTGAAGGTTATCTAGACCATGTCTACATGCCTAAATGCACATGCCTACATGCCTAAATGCTGCCATGTGATTTTTCTGTTTAGATATTTGTGTTAACAAGCAGCTGGGCCTAAAAAGTGGCTGGTGAGTGTATAAACTTGTACAAACTTGTAAACAGTGACAAACTACCCATAATTTTCTGCACTCAAGGATTGCACTAAGGCCTTTCTTTTCTTAAAAAAATGGTTTGTTTGCTTATTTGTTTAGGTGTTCAATCAAATGTCTACATTAGGTTTTACAGCTACCTTTTATAGAAAGGTTTTACATTTACATTACATTTATGTCACTTAGCAGACACCCTTATCCAGAGTGACTTACAATTGATACAGTCTTACAATCCAAGCAATTGTGGGTTAAGGGCCTTGCTCAAGGATCCAGCAGTGGCAACTTGGCTGAGGTGGGATTTGAACCCTGGACCTTTTGGACCACAGTCCAGTACCTTAACCATTAGGTTACCGAAGTCCCTACCAAAGTTTTACTTTAACTGTTGTTGCTGTTTTGAAGTTCACATGTTATAGTCCAGTATATGAGTGTCAGTTTCGGATGCTTAAGACATAAGTACTTTTGCTTTTACCACACACACACACACACACACACACACACACACACACACACACACACACACACACACACACACACACACACACACACACACACACACACACACACACACACACGTAATCGAATTAACCTAAAGCATGTCTTTGGACTATGGGAGGAAACCGGATGATGCCAAATAGTTAACATTGATGCAATCTCATTTCCAAGTGTTGTTCCCAGAAAGAATTTGTAATCAGTCTTCCTAAACCCAACGAAATGTTTGGGATCAAGTTCTTATTTCAAACCAGCATTAAATTTAGTTGTCAATATCATTATTAAAAATATAAACTATCTTTGGACCATCACATGCAAACAAACAGAGCGCTTACCAGTGCTTGTCGCTGAAGGCTGTCTGGTGAAGAAAAAGACCTCTGCAAGTTCTGAGGAGGAGAGTATGATGGAGAACCCATCTGTTCTGGAGTCCTTTCATACCTGTAAATAAAACAGAAATACAAAAGTTCCTTCAGGAAATGGTATTAACATTTCTCTTTAGATTCTGGGACCTCACAAATTAAATAAATTTTTTTTAGATTTATTCGTTTATTCATTTATTTAACGTCGCTATCAGCATCAGTGGCCATGTTCAGCGACACACACAAGGTTACATCCATACACAAGGTTATCTCAAGACAAGTCACTCATACACTCAGGTCAATACCAATTTAGCGTAGTCAATTAACCTAAAATGCATGTCTTTAGACTGTGGGAGGAAACCGGAGTACCCGGAGTAAACCCACACGGACACGGGGAGGACATGCAGCCTCCACACAGAAAGGACCCAGGTCACTCCACCCAGGGATTGAACCCAGGACCTTCTTGCTGTGAGGTGGCGATGCTACCCACCGAGCCGCCCTAATTTCTCTGAAGCGACCATCATAAATATGTACGGTAACAAAAAGTCATCCAATAAAAATAGGACACGCTCTGTTAATTACATTTGAATGTCTGTGTTTGTATTTGTGCTTAATGTGTGTTTTCACATGAGCAGTTGAAGGAAGAGGGTAAGTTTGGTTGTTGAGACTGGACGAACGATCATTTTTGCCTTTAACCAGACATTCACAGTGAGGTCACACCCGTTACACAGCAGCACACGTTGTTAAGCAAACCACCAACTTCATGATTCAGATTTGCATTCTTAGGTCTAGTAATCAGTTAACTTGGGAGCAAAAATAGAATGAAACACACTCATGTGCATAAAACAATCGACCAAACCCAAAACTGCTACAGATTAAGCTTTTAATGGTCTCAACAGTAAATATTTGGTGAGGATATTTGCAACAATTACACAGATGTTGATAAAGTAAAACAAAGATAACATAAGATAAAAGTAACTTCGAATGTTATAGCCTTTCCCTTCGATTTCCTTAAATTTTTTTCAAACACCTTTTTTTACAGAAATAACAGGCAATGTTGTTCCACTCAGTGGCTTCAAACATTTAATGAGTAGTTGCAAACGTTTGTTTTGTCAGTTTTTCACGAGTACACTCACTATAGGAATCTGATGACATCGTAACTTTCTGACATGTTTGGGATTGAGCAAGCTGTCCTATATTAGTCATCTACTGAGGAAAAATCATCAGCCAGGTTGGCTGGTTATGTCACTTGAACGTATGCTAACTGAATCAGTTACAGAGGTGTTTGAAAGCTTGAGAACCCTTTAGAAATGTCTAGATTTCTGCATAAATATGACCTAGAACAACAACAATAGGTTCTCAAGTCACACAGTTTATTTACTGAGGCAAACAGGCCAGGAGGTTGGCTGGTTTCTTCCTATAACTCAGGGAGTTTTTCCTTGCCACTGTCGCCCTAGGCTTGCTCAATTTGGGATTGGACGTAGTTATTAGGAGATAATCTAAACTTGTAAAGTTGCTTTGAGACAATGCTCCATTGTAAAAAGCGCTATATAAATAAATCTGACTTGACTTGACATGTCCACTTACATACATGTGAATGGCAAAAGTATGTGAACCTCTAGGATTAGCAGTCAACTTGAAGGTGAAATTATTAATTGGCCATTTGGTCAACGTGGGAGAGGTACTGATATGAAAATCTTAAAGAATAATCAAATAGTACGGCATTTGAAGAGCCACATTTCAGGCCACTGACATAGGGTGATCGACAAAGACGACTCGCAGCTACACAATGTTTACATCACAAAGTCCACAAGCTTTATTAATTCATTTATTTTCTTATTCGCTTAATCCTGAAAAGGTGCCTAGCCAGCAGCACAGGGCGCGAGGCAGGAACAACTCTAGACAGGGCACTAATCCATCATAGAACACACACACACTCACACACTAGTAGAACACACACATTTAGCAAAATTAATTAACCTAGTGCATGTCTTTGGGCTGTGGACAGAAACCAGAGTACCCGAAGTAAACCCAAGCTGACATGGAGAGGACATGCAGACTCCACACAGAAAGGTCCCAGACCGTGCCACCTGGAATCGAACCCAGGACCAACTCGCTGTGAGGCGACAGACAGTACGACCCACCGAGCCACCCACAAGCAATTTTCACTACTGCATATACATAGCACTCTTTTAATTCACATTTCACTTGAATTAATGTAAACTGTGCTGCACTAGCCTATTAACATGGAGTGCTGTCAATTTATTAAAATATTTAATGACAAACAGTGTAGTTTGTGATAGACAACCTATGTAATGGTAATGACAAATCCGTGACACAACTTGGAGGTGTTAAATGTGTTTTTCCTTCTAATTCCTGCTTAATTTAAAAAGATGATAATTGCACAACCTACTAAAAATGTTTTTTTCCCCCCCCATTTTCCCCAGTGTAGTTATCTTTGCATTAATAAAGTCATCTGACCTTTTCGTCTTTTGGTTAATACCCTGATTTTTTTTTGTTTTGTTTGCACTAACTAAACAGCAGCTTAAACCGCTCTGGCACAGGTTAGCCGTGTAGATTAAGGTGCCATGGTAACTGAGCTGATGAACAACCCTTGAGTGATATTGTTAAGCCTGACTAAATCCCCAAAGTCAAGTCAAGTCAAGTCAAATTTATTTGTATAGCACTTTTTACAATAGAACATTGTCCCAAAGCAGCTTCAGCGTGCTAACCCAAAAATCCTGCTTTGTGGTGATTTGGTAACGATACCTGGCACCACGATGAGTTGGTGTGTTAGTTGGACTCGAGTTCTGGGAGTTTGCAGGACTTTTGCCCTCTTGATTACTGTGACTGCTACCTGTAACAGAACCATAACGCCATTCAACAGAAGGAACCAAAATGATCCAGAATAAAGAATCAAAAGAAGTTTCCTACCTGCTCTGAATTGTATGTTTAGCTGCCTTCCAAATAGCCGGATGCCGTTAAGCAGGTGCATACTATACGGCACAGATATTTCATGTTTAAAGTTCACAAAGGCAAAATTTTTGGATTTTCCCTCGTTGTCTTTTGGGATTTTCACTTTGATCAAAGGTCCAGTCTGCAACAAGAAAAAACACACCAAACAAACTCAAAGCCTTTTTACACAGATCTCTTCATTTGTCCCAATTAGCAGAAGTGATAAGCCACAAGTTTGTTTAAACGCACTCAAGCATTTATATCCGACTGCCATCTGATTTGAAACCACTACAGGAGGAGATTTCAGATGCACTACAACAACATATTAACCAAAACACATCTGTCTCTCCAAGACCGTCTCTGCAGATTGTGAAATGCTTCCACGTGGCTGACATGATCACAGTTGATCTGTGTTTTGAATTATTCTCACTTCATTATCATTAAACGTATTTGTATAGTGTTCAGTTGTTTGACATTTGATATGAAGTCTATTTAACTGTTATGCTGGCTCAATTTCCAGTGTTCTGTTGGCCACCAGACTATAATGCCTGTAGACCATGTTGAGTAAATAATAAAAGTAGTAGTAACAGAATGGTAGGTGTAAATCATTTCTGCTTTATTATTCTTCTGAATGTCTGTCTGCTACTGATGAGACAGAGGCACCACTGTTCTTGCCTATGCAGTTATGAAACGTGTCATTCCATGCTGACACAGTCATAAGTTTTAGGGAGGGTCAAGCCAACATCTGAATGTATAAAACTAAATCTCTGAGAGGGTGGACCCAGACAAAGAAACTACATCAGACTGTACTTGGATTTCCACAAAATAAAGATCTATTGTTTTGAGATCAGCCCGTCTCCAGCTGAAGTTGATTTACACCTCATGCTAGCTAATCTGGCACGTGGCGCTGAAGCACAGATAAACAAATGAGACTAGACTAGACCGATTAATCGGCCGGACGATTTTTTTTTTTTAGATCCCACCAGGCCGATATTCAAAAATAGTGGAGAAACTGCAGACAAACTTTGTTTTTGGCATTACAAATTGCAGCTCAAAATCCGGGACTACTGAGTGACTGAAAACAGAAATGCTGAGAACATTCAGTGAGGGTTTATTTACGTGAAGATGAACTTCCGCCATTATAACTAGCTGTTCTTAACTGGGATCAAGATTTGGATCAAATTATAAAAAAAAAAACAACAAAAAACCCCCCAAAAAAATAGGTTCCTACTACCAGTGCACTACTCTACACATTGTTTTTCTTTGCAAAGTATTTACACATTAAATCTTTTTTTTTAAATATCGGAAACACGAAGATGAAGTTATATGGTAATAAACGCTGTTGCTGGGTGCAATAAAATTTGTATTTATTTCTTTATTTATAAAAAAGACAAACAGAAGAAAGAAAGTGCAAACAGAACCAGTGAACTGATATATTAATATGTTCATTTAAGTTCAGCAATTTGGTGGCTCTCTTATTAAATATTAGTTTTATCAGTGGCAGAAGTAGTTGTTGGCCCAGTTGGATATGAACATTTTTTTCCTCTCAAAGTTTTCAGTCTTTTTTTCCCCCTCTGTCTAAATTTAAGTGATTTGTGATTTAGTGATGATCAAGAAATGTTAGAAAAATTGTCGAAAGTCGAAGGCAAGCCTAGAAAATAGGCAGGGGATTGATATTCACAATGAGAAATTACTGTAGACAGGAGCAATTCTTCAGACAAACAGAAAGAGCAACAAGAAAAGAAGCATTTATGATAGAAAGCGTGATAGGTTTTAAACAGTGCATTAAGCAGTCCCTTTAGATCATTTAAATAAATCCTCATGGAAAATAAAACCATATGGTGTGAGGTCATCAGGCCTCGAGCAGTTTCCACCAAACACTGTTACACCTCCGATAAGCTATGCAGTTATGTGCAATATGTTTGCATATGATTTGTGTTAGTCATTGTGATAAAAATGCCATTTGAGCCATTCCTTTTGACTGTCAGTGTACATAGTAATGCTGCACACCTAACCTGGCCTAGAGCAAGATAAGTTCAGGCTCGTAAAGAGCTCTCGGACAAATCAGTTATGACGGATAAAGACAACAAATGAGAAGAGGTGAAATGGATTCGATAAACTGCACATACTGTCAAAACTTGAGTTGATTAACCTGAAAGTAACTGGATTACCTACTGGGTTGTTACCACAGTGCTTAATTATCTCCAATGCCTTACTAACAGCACTAAAGTATGAGCAAATAAAAATGCAATTACTCACGATTAGCGCAATAAAACAGCGATTGACGTAATTATTGTAATTATTATTTCATCGGGTGATACCACTCATTTAAATGGATTTTCTTGTGCTCACTTTTACGCTTAACACACAAATACGCGAATGGTGAAATGCTGGGATTACAGTTTTCAACACATTAGCGGTGAGAGGGAAATAAGATTGAGGATAAAGCCCAATCAGAGCAGGACAGAGTTGAGCTAATGGTCTAAATTGAACAAAAAAGTCAAAGGAATGGCAGTAGATTTGAAAGAGAATTTCAGTTTAACATTGAGAAAAAGGTCAGGTCTGGGTAAAGTTAATGGGGGTAATGGGTTGAAAAATAAGTCATGGTGTTTCAGCAATGGAGCAAATAAAAGAGTAAGGCTTGGAAATGGACATTAAGTAATGTTTTGTTTACTCAGACTCCACATTTTAATAGAATTAAACATAGTGGTTAAAAGGCTGTTTTTGGCTCAGATGCAAAGTTCAAAGCATTACATAAACGAAAATGAAAAATATAAATATAGCATAAAAGCCCTTTTATAAATGCTGTTTAAAACAAGAATGATGGGTGTCTAAACACAAATAAACCACATTGTAGCATCTTTGCTCGCTAAACAAGGACTTATTCATACAAATGACTGGCCCATTATATTACTGAAAATGCTGTAGTCTGGTAACAAAAAGTTCGTTATTTGTATAAGTTTCGTACTTTTTTGTTTTACTGTCGCCACACACGAAAGGAACGGAAAGGTAAACGATCAAAGAAGCGCCATCTATGGATGTACTGTAATGTTTTAACACTGCATTACTGGATTTACTTTTTATCTTCATTAGCCTGTACACACAAGCGGTAAAAAATAACGTCTAGCTAATTTATATTATTTATTTTATTATATTGGAGAATAACAGCCGTTACACATTTTTATTTGCATAATTTTACTGATTTTTACTTTGTCTGATATTTTCGTACACGTTGATATGAAATATCGAATTGAGTCGACTAAAGGGGGAAGAGGAGGACTTTTTTCAATCTTCGGCTTTTTCAGAGCTTGTATTTTATTCAAACGTCATGCAGTATTTGCAAAGATCAAATCAAGGCCAGAATATACATGTTTTGTTTTGTTTTTTTGTTCCAAGACTTCGTAAACTTATATAACATGTTCTGAATAATTCAAGGTGCTTTCATTACTTTTTTTTTAATAATAGACAAATCGAATGCTATTTAAATGGATTGTGATAGCCATCAAATGCAATTTAACAGCCTACTTCATATTGTACAATCTCAAAACAGATCTATTTCAATATTATTCATTTTTTTGGTAATGAAGTGCCCTTTACATGCTGAAATTCCTCCAAATTCATTCAATTGTTTAATGGTATTATGCATTGTAGAGGAAGAAATATGTAAATCCCCTTCAACTTTTCTTTGTGCTCCTCAGAAACTCAGCCTTTTGTGACACTGCTTTTGTACTAGCACCAAATCAAGAATATAATCACCTGTTCAATTCACCTCTCTGAAGCTGGCCAACGTGTGACCAAAAACAGAATTTAAGCATCATTTTCAGTACTATTAAGTACTTTTTTCAAAACGGAAATGCAATATTACTATTCATTTGTGCTGGTTTCTGCTGTAGAAATCCATCACTTGTGCTCCTTCTATTTTTTTTAGAATTTAAACATTATCTAATATAGGGGCTCTTGTGATGTCAGTCCTCCAACCTTTTTGGCCTTAAAAATTCAGAAAAAAATAGCACAACAATTTAATTTAATTTAACAAACCAGCACTAATGCAGCACTAACAACTGAGACCATTTTGGTGACCACTGATGGGGCCCAAACAATGACTGAACAATTGAACAATACTATTACTAATCCATTTTGGCTCACATGGGGTGGGGTGTTTAAAATCATATTATTTATTTATTTTTTTACCCTCATTAGTAGCTATAATTTGGCCTGATTTGGGGGTTGTCATAATATTACTTAAAACCATAGAACTAGTCTGTTTATTTAAAAAAATACAGTTGTTGAGGCATAATGCTCCAAGATAGTCAGATGTGGTTAAATGATGTGCTTTATTCAAAATGCAGTTGATCTTTTTTTATGGTTGCAACATATCTTAAGCTGGATATTACAAAAATAAATAAAACATTGACTATAGAGCATTTCTACAGCATCTATACAGCACAACTCTCAATGTGCCACATTGTAATATCGCAAAACGGCTTTATTCCACAAGAAAGTTTAGGTTTGTGCCAATTACTCAACACGTTGAATCTTTTATATTTTTAGAAATGTTTGAACGCTGTTAGTTTGTGCAAGAAGCTAAACTCGACACGGGCTTAGGACTAAAACACGTAACAGCACCATCTACAGACGTTACGTCGCCATTGCATTATTTGCGGTCTTCTCTTAAACTAGCGCACTAGCTGCTACATACAATAAATATGACATAAAAACGACATACAGCCTCCAAAACATAGGTAAAATCAACAGAAACAAATGCGATCATAATTAAACGTGTCTGTATTTGCATCTACGTATGAACAGCCATGGCTGTCCTCGCTGCTTCACAATCGAGTTGCAAAGATATGGCTGCGTCCCGAACCACAAGGTACCACTGAACATAGTGAGTTATTTTTGCCAAGTTGTCTGTGGTTACATGAGCACTATTTAGGACGATAGTAAGCAATTTGGGACGCTACCGTTATCACAGCGCAAACAGTTCAACAAGTTAGATCATACGCAAATGTCTCGTAACTTGCCTGTAAGAACAGCTCAAACAAAAGTTCCTCTGTTACTTGAGAGTCCAAGTTTCCAACAAAAAGAGTCCGATCTGCTTCATCAGCTATTCCCATGTTACCAGTTAACAGAACGACAAATGTAACCAGCTTCCTGCGACCCCGGTGCTAGCAATCGTCGCGTGTCTTCTTCTACAATATATTCTAAGTTGTTGATAAACCGATTATTTCGGTGCTTTACCGCCACCATCTGGACTGGATGGAAGATTCTACAGGTTACTTTTCAAGAGTTTTGGCGATGTCGACTTCTTAAACTGTAATTTTAAATATTCTAAATAACACACTAAATTGCATTCTTTTCATAGGTAGTAGGGGGATGAAAGTCTTATACCACTAATGGAAATGCTTGTTTCATACCTCTCAAGTTCACAAAATCCCAATGAGTGAGATTTTACAAAACAATAACAGTAATAAAAATAACAATAATAAAATAATAGAAATAGCTAAAAATCAGTTGCCAGTTGTTTATTATAAACACTGTTGGGTCACCTACAAATATTGGTAGTCATAGGTTGCTGTTTTGGGGCTTATATTTACATTTACATTTACAGCGTTTAGCAGACTTACAGAAGTGCTTTGCAATCTTCCTAGGAGACAGAACCTCATATTAGTACAAGTAAACAATAGCTCAAGTACACAATCCAACTACAATCTATTTGTATCTGGTGTAGAGATTTATTTATTTATTTTTTAAGGAGGATGTGCAGTTTTTTTTCAGTTTAATTCACTTAAGTGCTGGGTGAAGAGGTGAGTCTTTAGTCGCCTCATGGAGACAGCAAGAGACTCACCCATTCGGACATCCAGTGGAAGTTCATTCCACCACCTGGGTGCCAGGACAGAGAATAGTCTTGAAGCTTGTCTTCCTTTAATCTTATGTGGAGGATCCAGTCGGGCCAAGCTCGTGTCTTGGAGGGTACGAGGTACAGAGAGTTGTTTGATCAGAGCTTTTAGGTAAGTTTAGGTAAGTTGTTTTAGGTAATGTTTTAGGTAAACATTTTTGGCTTTGTAGGTGAGCGACAAGGTTTTGTACCTGATGTGGGCAGCTACAGGGAGCCAGTGAAGTAAGCGCAGCAGTGGGGTGACATGAGAAAACTTGTGTAGATTGAAAACCAGACGAGCTGCTGCATTCTGAATCAGTTGCAGGGGTCTGATTGTACGCATTGGAAGACCAGCCAGAAGAGCATTGCAGTAATCTAGTTTTGTTATAACAAGAGACTGGACAAGCACTTGGGTGGTTTCTCTGGAGAGGAAGGGTCGGATTCTCCTGATATTGTAGAGAAGGTACCTGCATGACTGGGTCAGTTTGGAAATATGAGCAGAGAAGCTCAGTTGGGCTTAATTGTTTCTAAACTGTTGTTGCTTATTTGGGCTTGATCTTTGATCCTGTCTCTCTCCACTATACTATTGCCCACTGGAGTCTTGCCTTTCTGTTGCCCTTAGACAGCAATGATACTCAAACCACTTGTCTGCTCTTATAGCTCATCCATTGTAAGGAACGACAAGTCACGTTAGTTGGGGCACCAGCATTGTATTCAGCTGCAGTTTGCTTGACTGTGCACCACCTGTTCATCAGAACAATTCTTGACATCCTTGTCAGACCTCCTTCACTGGCAAGTTGATTTCGTCCACAGGATTTCCTTTCGCTGGATGTTTTTGCTCGATCACACCATTCTCGGTATACCCTCGACACTGTTGCATGAGAAAAGCCCACGAGTTGGCAATTAATGAAATACTGGCCCTGGCTAGTCTAGCACAGATGACTATGCCTCATTCAAATTCACACTCAGATCACTTGTTTTTCCCATTATAATGTGGATTCACGCTGAAACTGATCCACAGAAAAGTCTGATTATACAGTATAAAGTATAAAGTATATCATTCAGTGTACAGTATATCTATCTAAAATACATATATAAAAATTCAAAGCTTTTCACTAGAATTTGGATTGTGGTGTCAGCACTGTCACTGTTTTTGTATGGAGATCCCATGCCTGGATGCCTAATATCATAAACCTCTTAGCAATCAGTGTGGCTACAATAATATGACACTTTATTAATCCCTGATGAGAAATGACAGAGATCAGTAATTAGAATGGCTGTCTACATACTTTTGGCCATGCAGTGTAACAGAACTGTTATGGACCATTCTGGGGCACTATCGTCTTTATCTCTCAAAGAACTGGACAATTATCTTTTTTAAGACTTTCATTTTCAGCATTTTGCCAACGCTCTTACAAGGTTGTTTTTTTTTACAATCTTACATTCCAAGCAGTTATGAGTCACTTTTGGCCTTGTTCAAGGACCCAAAAGTGGCAGCCCGGCAAAGGTGGGTTTTGAGCCCTAGACCTTCTAGTCTATAGCCATTACCATAAGTGCTTGGACACCACAGTCCCACAACCCACTACCACCATTCAGTACTTTTATGTCATCCCAAGTCTGCATTAGCTCATATGTTCAGATATCTCCTTTAATTTCGTACAATATTCTATGCTACACAGTATGCATTAAGTACAGTTTGTTTGATTGTTTGTTATTTAACATCACATCAACATCAATGGCTATTCACGACATGAACAAGGTTACTAATAAGTCATATTCATACTGGGCCAATTTAGAGTGACCAATTACCCTAAAGCATGTCTTTGGACTG
The DNA here is from genome assembly GCA_025084515.1 of Ancistrus triradiatus. Lineage (NCBI taxonomy): Eukaryota > Metazoa > Chordata > Actinopteri > Siluriformes > Loricariidae > Ancistrus > Ancistrus triradiatus. The sequence goes on along the minus strand of JAJAGP010000771.1, from coordinate 139,937 downwards.
TGGGAGTGAACCCATGGGGACACGGGGAGGACATGCAAACTGAAGACAGACGGAGTCCAAGGTTGCGATTGAACCAGGGATGTCTGTAGCTCTGAGGCAACCGCGTTGACTTTTTGCTGCCCCACATTAAGTACCGTAGCATATTGTACTATTATTGTATGCTCTGTTCTGTGTGCTCTGTCAAAGTGTTCTACTTCAAATTGAATGAAGCACCAACACTACTTGCATTTTGCAATATTAATTTACATTTACAGCATTTAGCAGACATTCAACTGATATAATCTTACAAGGTACAATCCAAGCAAAGGCTGTGCTCAATGGCACAGCAGTGGCTGCTTAGCAGTGGTGAGACTTGAACACTCAACCTTCTGGCCACCATTGTCAACTGAGGTTTCAGGACACAGTGTCACAGTTCCCAGTCTTTAAAACCTGTATTTTGCTGCATGATTCATTGACATTTTTCTACTAATTGGTATTTCTGTGGAGAGCTAATATGGGATGGATCTGGGCAGTTTCAACCAAGTGCATTTATCCCAATGACTGGGTCGGTCAGACATACTCAGTCATAAACCCCAGTGATGTATTAAAGAAAGAATTGTCATTCATCCAGTGAGCAATGAGGTATTTCCAGCTGGAAGCCCAAAGTACACAATTCTCCTGAAATCCATTAAACAGCACCTGCATGTGTGTCACTGTCAAATACACACACACACACACACACACACACACACACACACACACACACACAGAGAGAGAGAGAGGCAGTTTTATTCATGCTAGCTAGGTTTGGTTTATAACATTGTTGGACAGCTTTGCAGAGCTTTAGAAAGTGGAATTCAGATCAAGTGCACTCCAGAGGCTGAATAAGAAAATAAGCACCATGTTCGACACATGCTTGAAAAGCACTGTATATTGTTATCTCTAATACTTCTCATTATTCCCAGGAAGAAATGTACTTGAAATTTGACAGTAGAAGCATGAAGTGGTCAAATTACTATCAAAATTCATAATACACTGCGCAAAAAAATAAAGGGAACACTTAAACAACACAATATAACTCTAAGTAAATCAAACTTATGTGAAATCAAACTGTTCACTTAGAAAGCAACACTGATTCACAATCAATTTCACATGCTGTTATGCAAATGGAATAGACAAGAGGTGGAAATTATTGGCAATTAGCAAGACACACTCAATAAAGGAGTGGTTCTGCAGGTGGGGACCACAGACCACTTCACAGTACCTATGCTTTCTGGCTGATATTTTGGTCACTTTTCAATGTTGGTGGTGCTTTCACACTCGTGGTAGCATGAGACGTACTCTACAACCCACACAAGTGGCTCAGGTAGTGCAGCTCATCCATGATGGCACATCAATGCGAGCTGTGGCAAGAAGGTTTGCTGTGTCTGTCAGCGTAGTGTCCAGAGGCTGGAGGCGCTACTAGGAGACAGGCCAGTACACCAGGGGACATGGAGGAGGCCATGGGAGGGCAACAACCCAGAAGCAGGACCGCTACTGCCTTTGTGCAATGAGGAACAGGAGGAGCACTACCAGAGCCCTGCAAAACAACCTCCAGCAGGCCACAAATGTGCATGTGTCTGCACAAACGGTTAGAAACCGAGTCCATGAGGATGGTATGAGGGCCCGACGTCCACAGATGGGGGTTGTGCTCACAGCCCAACACTGTGCAGGACGCTTGGCATTTGCCAGAGAACACCAGGATTGGCAAATTCGTCACTGGTGCCCTGTAATCTTCACAGATGAAAGCAGTGAGCACATGTGACAGACGTGACAGAGTCTGGAGACGCCGTGGAGAGCGATCTGCTGCCTGCAACATCCTTCAGCACGACCGCTTTGGCAGTGGGTCAGTAATGGTGTGAGGTGGCATTTCTTTGGATGGCCGCACAGCCCTCCATGTGCTCACCAGAGGTAGCCTGACTGCCATTAGGTACCAAGAGGAGATCCTCAGACTGCTTGTGAGACCATATGCTGGTGCGGTTGGCCCCGGGTTCCTCCTAATGCAGGACAATGCAAGACCTCATGTGGCTGAAGTGTGTCAGCAGTTCCTGCAAGATGATGGCATTGAAGCTATGGACTGGCCTGCCCGTTCCCCAGACCTGAATCTGATTGAGCACATCATGGGACATCATGTCTCGCTCCATCCACCAACGTCACGTTGCACCACAGACTGTCCAGGAGTTGGCGGATGCTTTAGTCCAGGTCTGGGAGGAGATCCCTCAGGAGACCATCCGCCACCTCATCAGGAGCATGCCCAGGCGTTGTAGGGAGGTCATACAGGCACGTGGAGGCCACACACAATACTGAGCCTCATTTTGACTTGTTTTTAAGGACATTACACAAGTTGGGATCAGCCTGTAGTGTGTTTTTCCACTTAATTTTGTTTGGTGACTCCAAATCGCAGCCTCCATTGGTTTAATAAATTTTGTTTCCCATTGATGTTTTGTGTGATTTTGTTGTCAGCACATTCAACTTTGTACAGAACAAAGTATTCAATGAGAATATTTAATTCATTCAGATCTAGGATGTGTTATTTGAGTGTTCCCTTTATTTTTTGGGGGCAGTGTACAACTATGAAATAATTCATAGTCAGTTCATAGTCAACAAAGTTTACAGTTGTACGATGAAATTTAACAGTAGAACCATGAAGTGTCTAAATTACCATCAAAAATTCAGAGTAAAACTATGAATTACATGGTCAAACTGTGAAAGTTCACATTAAAACTGTCAAACAATTGACAGTTTTACTATGAAAATTCACAGTACGTTTTTTCCCTGGGTTATTGGCTGTTCTTCTTCCACACATTTCTGCGATTACTTCAGCTCGAGCCACTTAACGTACAGACACGGTTCAAACACCGTTACGTAGATAATCGCTCTGTGCGGAGTGCCATGTCTTTTGGAGTCCATACACTTATCGTTTTTTAAATAGATTTAAGTTTAAAAATGAAAAATCTCCCATAGAAATGCATTGACGAAATGTTCAGATTCAAATTGTAACTGAAATCGATGTCACCACAGAGCACTCAGACTCAGTGACTATGGCATCTACTGATACATAAACATATAAAAGCATTAGGACATACCTCCGCACATGACCAAATGTACTGAGACAGGCCCCCGCACGCCGCCAAACGTATTGACTCCCATGCCATAATCTTTCCGTTTTCCACATTTCAAGCACTGTTGTAGTTCCTTCAGAAAAGCCAGATCTAGTTAGCAGTGAAATGCCAAACCTTAAAAATTGCAGGCTTTTTAATTGAACAGGGTTGCAGGGAAAGCTATCCTTGGAGAATGCAGGCCACAGGCATTTCAAGGCACTGCTCCAAGGTACTGTTCTGAGCTACTCAGGTGGCAACTGTAGGATAGTCATTAGCATGGTTCGCACCCTGACTAGTAGGTACGCAGTCCCCTCAGCAGGGTGCCAGTTCCCAAACTTTTTTCTGTAGTGCCACCCCCCCCCTCAAACTTATTAGTGAACAAAGTGTAAAATCACCCAAACAGTGAAAATATTTAAACTGACATGCATTCTGTATATAAAACTGTATTGTGTAACATAGCAGTGCTATGTACCTCCTATTTGGGAATCACTGTACTGTGTGTTGTGACAAATTTCACACCTGCTCATTTTCATACCTGCCCATTTCACCCACATCCATCATGTTGGCTATGAGAACAAACTGTTCATTTACCGTCTAATATACACTACACATAGTTATAACAACACATCATAGAGAGCAGAGTGAGCCATGGTGTCCATACCTTTGGGTAAAACTAAAGGTAATATCAGGTTTCAACATATTTACTGTAAACTTTAAAACTGTAGTTAGAGCAACTCATTTTGTTTTTGAATTTCATGCTTAACAGCAACCCCGAATGTCCTGCTTACACAGCAATACTATATAGCATGAAAATAGCTCATTCAAATCTCATTCAAAATTCATAAGAATTGAAACGATCGATTGTCATTTGAGGCTGCGTTACTATTCATTACATATGCTTGTTTAGCATTTTGAACAGTACATGTTTTTATGGTTATGTTTAAGGTTCCATTTTTTATATATTTTGATTCATCAATTGGGTATATTTTGAAAGAAAAAAATGGAATAATAAACTTGGCCTAATCGTATGCTTCCACTAATGCAAGCAAAATACACAATACAATTTTTAACACACTGTGCTATAATCATTTGTACCACAGCTGAACTGAAGCCTGACAAACATTACAGGCCCTCCACACAGTTTTCTATGGGGTTTTCGAAGGTCTGGAGACAGGCTAGCCTACTCCAGGACCTTTGAATTGGCTTTTTTTACAGAGCCTCTCCGTCGTTTTCCCTTCCCGAGCAGGGTCCGGTCAATCTTCAATGCTCTCACTGAGTGAAGGAGGTTTGGCTTAAAAATGTCACGATACATGGCCCCGTCATTCTTCCTTTAACACCGATGAGTCGTCCTGTCCCTAATGCAGAACAACAGTCCCAAACATGAGTTTTCACTCCATCCACCCCCATGCTTCACGGTAGGTTGGACAACTCATCATTCCTGCTTCCTCCACACATGGCGAGGTGAGTTTTTACCAAAATTCGATTTAGTTTCATACTGACCACATATATTCTCCCAATCTTCTTCTGGATCTCCACATTCTCTCTGGCAACTTCAAGATGAGCCTGGGACATGTACTGGCTTAAGCAGGGGGACAACGCCTGGCACTGTAGGGTCTGATCCCTCTCGCCGTATTCTTACTTGATGGTAGCCTTTTTTAACTTTTGGGTACCAGCTCTTCTGCAAGGTCATTCAGCAGGTAGGTCCCCTCCGTGTAGTTCTTGGGATTTTGCTCACCGTTCTCATGATCATTTGACCCCACATGATGAGATCTAAGCTTGGGTCCCATATCCGAGGAGATTATCAATGGTCTTGGTATGTCTTACAGTTGCTCCCACATTTGATTTATTCACACCAACCTGCCTTGCCTATTGTAGATTCACTTTCCCAGCCTGTGCAGGTCTACAATTTTCTCCTTCCTGGTGTCTATTTGACAATCTCTTTGGTTTGGAGTTTGGAGTCTGACTGTTTGAGGCTGTGGACAGGTGTCTTTTTACTATACAGATAACGAGGTCAAACAGTTGCCTTAATACAGTTAACGCTTGGAGGACAGAAGACCTTCTTAAAGAAGAAGTTAAGGTTCTGGAGAGCCGAAATCTTGTTTTGTTTGGTGGTGACAATGATTTCCACCATGATTTACATTCAGTCTTAAAAAATTCCTACAATGTGATTTTCCTGGATTTTTCTCTCATTTTGTCTCTCATAGTTGAAGTTAACCTATGATGAAAAAATTCAACCTCTCTCATCCTTTATAGGTAGGAGACTTGCAAAATCCTTGGCTGAACTAAATACTTTTTTGCCCCACTGTAAGTAAGTAATAAATAAACAAATACATAAATAAAAATAAAAATTGCATCCAGGCTTGTTTTTTCATAAACCTACATAAACAGATTGCATAGCCAGGATTTGCAGCTGAGTGAAAGTGACCAGACTAATTTCAAGAATAATATCAATTTTCTCTCCAGATTGTAGTGAAGTACACGAATTCGAATTCCTAGATCTGACGACCAGCCCCTGTTGGACCCTTAACACTCCCTTTAGCACTCAGCTGGCTCAACACTCGCTAACTTTCAAAAATGCGGAGGGAGGGGGGGAATTTGTAGAGTCGTTATTTTGATGAAATGTTACTTCCACTGCTTCGGTTTATTTTTTCTCTGTAACTGATTACTTCACGACTCTGTAGTTCCCAATTCCGCGAGTAGATGGCAGTGTTGATCATCACAGTCCACGGCGGGAAGGAGAAATTTATCACAAGAAGAAGGGCAAGCACAGCCTAGAGAATGTGATATGGTACACTCTCTCAAGGTCATCAACAGAATGGAAAGTCAGAATTTATGTTTTTCTCTGATTCTCTTCATGACCTTTGTGTCATTAAATACCACCTAATTAAATATTTAAAGCAGAGTTCTTTGGGCTGTGTTGCCTTTGTTTCTGCAATTCACAACTTGGACAATGCATGCATATAATTATAACTCAGAAATGACCTCTCTTCTTAACTGTATAATATAAAGTTCCACATTAGTCCTGGTAATGTGATTGGTTTTTAGTGAATTTATTAGCTTAATCCTGTAGGAATTGATAGGTTATGAATGGTCCATAGCCTGCACTTCATTTATTGATTTGCTATGTTCAAATTGCTAATATTTTAATTATCTTTCCATTGTATAATGTTACAGTGCCCACTACAACAAGTTTTTACTACTCACAAATCAAAGAATAGAGGTTCACCAAGACCCATGTCGATTAAAATGTAAGCCCAAACCACTTGCCTTTAACGTGTTAAAGACCATTCCATTAGGAATTAACAAAAACAACAACAACACAAAAAAAAAAACGGGTTGGCGTTTGATTAATATTTGTAATTGCTTACTACGAGTCATAAATTAACAAAGCAATATTCTATACATCCAGACACTACATGAAGAAAGAAATGTGCAAATCTATAGATACCTACATTTCTTCATTAATTATTACACCTAAAACGTAATCTTTAACCCCTTTAAAAACTGGCTTTCCCAAAAGCCAGGTGTTTTTTGGTTATGTTTAAAAAGCGAATTGGAGATGTGGGCGTAAAGTCCCTTTTTTTAATGAAGTCTGTTTGTGTTTTTTCTCAAACAACATATATTAATCGAAACCTTCCCAAACAACACACTTTTCAGATGATACAAAATATTTGTTGTGAATATGAAGAACCGACTGTTTAGAAAACCATCCCTTTAAAATGCCTTAAAGAAACAACATGACTACTGTCCTGCCAACGAAATTAAATTTCGTCCTTTCAGTTGTTGTTGAGGGCAACACATTTGGGCCTATTGTGTACTTAGTGTCCCTAGTATCAATGTCTATGCGATGGCTCCCCCAGATCATCACAACACTATAAGTGGGGCAGTTTGTCGTCCCATAACAAAGACCGGATTGAAGCACTCACCACCATACTCCATACTCGAAGGCCTCCATACTCGAAAACCGACCATCATCAGATCCCAAACAGAACCTGGATTTGTTCTAAAGACAATGCAGTACGTGAACAAAAGGCGACAGTGGTTGGCTATCAGGGCAGGACACTTAACGGGTGCTGTGACAACAAATTTACTTCTGCTAGCACCTGGAAATAGTCCTGCAGAGACAGGGGTGTGTAGTAAGGTGTCACCTGTTTTGGATGGTGAAGAACAAAACTTGCTTTGTGCTTTGTCGGCGGATCACACAAATCCTCTCTATTGACTGTCCCACACCCCCCCCCCTGTCTGTTCCCTGAGACTGTCTGCCGTGTGTGCATGAAATCCTGAACCACTGCTCCTAACACCTCCTACAGCTGTGGCGAATGTCATAGATTTTGGCATTTGTTTAAACAACCCTCCTCTGCTCTCATTCCAAGGTGCACCCATCCAAAGTCTGCCAACTGGGCAAAATTCTTCGAGTTCATAATAGAGGCATGTCTAGCAGTCAACATCTCTCAGCAGATGTAATGCTACCAAAGTAGCCTCTGAAGACCTTTTTCATCGGACCCATTGGTCTAATTAGACCACACCTGTTCATTAATCTATCGCATGCCGATTTTTGCAGCAATCTTACATTCTGTCTGGGTGTGTTATTTTTTTGTCAGTGAGTTTTATATGTATATACTGTATCGTATAATATATTTTTGATATCAGGATGTGGGACCTAATCTGGCACTGTGTACTCACCCTTTTCATTTTCTTCAGAAAGAGATATACCTAAAATGCCTACGTCCTGCTTTTGGGTTCCGTTTCTTTTCTAAGTATTATTTGTTATTGTCATGTTTTTTTTGTTGTTTGTACATTGTTCAATAGTATGAAAGTTCTTTGTGCAATTCTGTGGTCATGATTTTGAATCCAATGCACTGATTTAAAAAAAAGTGTGGATCAAGTCAGCACAGGCTATGCAGTCTACCACAGCTTCAAAGAACACAACAAATATTTTCTTTGGAAGACGACATCTAAAGCAACACATTTAGGGATATTGATTACTTGATTGTAATGTGTGCCAGTCTAAACTGTCAAACATTTTTTGCTCTTCGCAAATTCACCTGTGGGCCTCATCTCGCTTGTTGCTGCTTTATTGAACTAAGTTGTTTAAGTAGATAACCATCATTTTAATTAAGGGACGGAAGTTGATGTGCTGATGAGATTCAGCCTGCTGCTTCAGGCAAAATGGGGGTGGTAACGTAAGAATTTAAGAGTCTTAAATGTAGGTCACGACATTGATAAAGGCATCAGTTACTTTGTTTTTGTGCTGCATTTTTTTGTCTCTTCCTGGACAATTGCTGTGTGTACTGGTCGTCCACCTCCAATCTCCATTCACTTCCACACCATCTGGCTCACCAATAAATTTTTTATGTCCCCAAATCAAACAATCTCAAAAGAGAAGGAAAAAATGCGGGATTTTTTTTTTACGTTTACTTTTTGTTTCATGATGTATTTCAGAGCGCACTGGCATCAAGAACAATCAGTCATCAATAGCTGATATACAGTGGTGCTGAAAGTTTGTGAACCTTTAGAATTTTTCTATAGTTTCTGCATAACATGACCAAAACATCATCAGATTTTCACACAAGTCCTAAAGCAGATAAAAGAATAAACAAATTAAACAAATGAGAAACAAAATATTATATACCTGGTCATTTATTTATGAGAAAATTTTCCCAATATTTGATATTAGTGAGTGAAAAGTAAATGTGAACCTTTGCGTTAGTATCTGGTGGGAACCCCCTGTGCAGCAATAACTGCAATCTCACGTTTCCTGGAACTGTTGATCAGTCCTGCACACCGGCTTAGAGGAATTTTATTTAGCCCATTCCTCATACAGAACAAGCTCTCACCTCTGGATTTTGGTGGCTTCCTCACATTAACTTGCTCGCTTCAATTCAAGTCCTTCCCACAACATTTTCGATTGGATTAAGGTCCAGGACCTTTTCCACTTAGCTTGCCATTCCAAACATTAAACTTTACACTATCCTTCTTTAACCCATTCTTTGGTAGAATGACTTGTGTGCTTAGGGTTGTTCTCTTGCTTGCATGATGGACCCACCCTTCTCTTGAGATTCATTCAATGGCCAAATTCCCTGACATTTTCCTTTAGAAATTCTCTGATATAATTCGAATTCATTGTTCCTTCAATGACGGCAAGCTTGGTCCTGGCCCAGATGCAGCAAAACAGGCCCAAACCATATCCTACCACCACGTTTCCCAGATGGGATTCATGTTCTTGATTGCCTGGCCATGAGTGGTTTTCCATTCTCCAAACAAATGCTTTCTTTTAAAATACTAAAAGTCGATTTTTGGTCCATCCATCCAACATTCTTCTTCCAATAGCCTTATGGCTTTCCATAGTGATTTCTTTAGCAAACTGCGACTAGCATAAATGTTCTTTTTGGGAGAGCAGTGGCAGAATTTTTTGGTTTTTGAATAGCAAACTTTGAATAGATCCCTGTTCTGTAATAAATAAAACAGGGTGCCCACTCACACCTGATTGGTCATCCCATTGATTGAAAAACCTGACTCTAATTTCACTTCAAATTAACCTCTACTCCTATGGTTCACATACTTTTTGCCACTCACCTAATATGTAATATTGGATCTTTTCCTCAATAAATAATTACCAGTATAATATTTTTTGTCTCATCTGTTTAACTGGGTTCTCTTATGTACTTTTATGACTTGTGTGAAAGATCCCTTATGTTGTTTTTAGGTCATATTTATGCATAAATATAGACAATTCTAAAGGGTTCACAAACTTTCAAGCACCACTGCAACCACATGGGCAAGGGATTACTTTGGGAAACCTTTGCCATGCACTACAATCTGGAATTACATTCACAGATGGCAGTGGCCCTGTAGCACAAGTGGGTAGCACAGTTGCCTCACAGCTCCAAAGACCTTGGCCTGTGTTGAGACGTTTGGCCTGTGTGGACTCTCCTCATCTCTGGTTTACTCTGAGGACTCCAGTTTCTTCCCATATTTCAAAATCCTGCGTCAGGTTAATTGGCTGCTCTAAGAAATGGACACAGTGCGTTCCGGACCAAAGACGAACAGGACAATCCAGACTGTTATCAAATCCAAATAAACAAAAAACAATGAGCTATAACTGTTCACACAGCAACAAGATTTCACACCATGAGCAAACATTAGTCCCATTTATCAGGTGCCATTAATCCTTTTTAAGTTCCATTCACACTAGTGAGTGAGGAAGCGACAGGTGAGCAACAAATAGCTAGCATTATGGCAACAGTGACTTAGGGACAGAGCATTAGTGACAGTAGGATTAAAATAATTATGCAATTTATCAAATTATTATGAACTAATAAAGCAACAAAACAAGTCCCCTTTTGACTATTCTGATTATGGGTCGCCACAGTGGTTCACATACCCTATGGCCTTCCTGATGCCACCCTCCATTTATCAGGGCTAGGAGTACATCCTCAGTCTATGTCTTACAGTTTCCTCATCAGATATAATAATAATAATAATAATAAGAAGAAGAAGAAGAAGAAGAACCTGTGATAAGTCAATAGGGAATTATACAAACTATTTGAATACCTGGGGAATGTTGCCTTAAGTGGCACTTGCACTGGTGATTTCCTAGACAAGAGACAAACTGTACTACTGGATGGTGAGTAACTAAGGCACATTCAGTGCTACTTTAAAAAGAGGGGTGAGATTGCCAGGAATGGCAGACAGTGGGGATGCCAGTGGGGATGGAATGCTCAAACTACATTTACATTCAGTTTTTTTGCGCACCCAAAAGTGTAAGCTTGGCAGAGGAGGGTTTTGAACCCTGGACCTTCTTCTACATTCTGGTACACTTGGAAGTCAAGCTTGGCTAAGGAGTCAGTCCTGGAATGTTCTAGAGTGGCCTTCTTGTTACAGTTCGCCATATCGGAAGACTGACGAACCTTAAAAAATAATATATATTTATTTATTTAGGACCCAAATGCAGTTAGCTCCAGATGGAAGGGGTGAACCAAAATGACAGCAGATGGAAAAACAGAGGGTTCACCGAAAAAAAAAGAATAAATAAACTAATAAAGGCCAGCCACAAAATTCCCGAATTAATCCTCGCTGGAGTGTGGAACGGGTGCGGGAAAGAGAAAAGAACGAGACTCAGCGAGAGCTCGGCGTCCTTTTAAACACACGATCACGTAGCATTAGCACGTAGCGTCATGCTACTAAGGCAAACAATGGTGCAAAACTGTGTGAGTCCACAGGTGTGTTTAAATAGGCGCACCAACAGGTGTCGCCACTTGCATGGTTGAAGCCTGGGAAGGGTTGACGCACGCGTGATCGCGCTGCAAGGGCTCTCACGCCTCCATGAGGGGTCAGCAGTGGCCACAAGCGGCCAAAGCATGACTCCTAATACTTCTCAGATTTAAATCCAATAAAAAATATTTGGTGAAATTTAAGGAATGCAGCGTGAAAGCCATAATACCTCAATGAGCTGGGTGCTTTTGCATGAGGATGGGCGAAGATTCCACAAGAGAAGTGTCAGAAGCTTGTCAGCACTTACTGAAATCACTTGATAGAGGTTATCAAGGCAAAAAGATGCTAGCATCCACCAAGTACTGAGCTTGGGGGTTGAATAATAGGACCATAAGACAATTGTCAAAAGAACTGGACATGTACAGTCGTATGAAAAAGTTTGGGCACCCCTGATAATTTTCATGATATTTCTTTATAAATCATTGGTTGTCCAGCTCAGCAATTTCAGGTAAATATATCATATAGCAGATGAACACCGTGATATTTGAGAAGTGAAATTAAGTTTAATAGGTTTTTACAGAAAGTGTGCAGGCAATTATTCAAACCAAAATTGGCAGAGGTGCGATAAATTTGGGCACCCTTGTCCATTTGTGAATACCTAGCCTAATTATTGGAACACAAAATTTGTTTTGTAAGCTCATTGACCCTTTGATCTACATACACAAGTGAAGCCAACTATGAGAAAGTGTAAGGTGGCCAATTGGAAGTTTTTCTCCTCTTTTTATCTTCTCTGAAAAGTGGCAAAATTGGAGCCTCAAAACAACTCTCAAATGGCCTGAAAACAAAGGTTATTCAACATCATGGTTCAGGGGAAGGATACAAAAAGCTATCTCAGAGATTTCAGCTGTCAGTTTCCACTGTGAGGAACAGTGAGGCAATGGAAGACCACAGGCACAGTTCTAGTTAAGGAACTCCCGAAGTGGCAGACCAAGAAAAATCTCAGATAGGCAGATGCAAAGGATGGTGAGAACAGTCATAGTCAAGCCACAGACCAGGTCCAAACACCTACAACCTCATCTTGCTGCAGATGGTGTCACTGTGCATCGTTCAACTATTCAGAGCAGTTTGCACAAGGAGAGGCTGTATGGGAGAGTAATGCAGAAGAAGCCTTTTCTGCAGACACGCCACAAACAGAGTCACTTGAGGTGTGCTACAGCACATTTGGACAATCCAGCTTCATTTTGGAATAAAGTGCAGTGTACTGATGAAACTAAAATGGAGTTATTTGGACATAACAATAAGCGATATGCATGGTGGAAAAAGAACACAGCATTCCCAAGACAAACACTTGCTACCCACAGTAAAATTTGGTGGTGGTTCCATCATGCTGTGGGGCTGTGTGGCCAGTGCAGGTACAGGCAATCTTGAGGGTCGCATGGATTCCAGTTAATATCAGCAGACTCTTGAGAACAATGTTCAAGAATCAGTGACAAAGTTGAACTTGCACCGAGGCCAACGACCCCAAACCCTGCTCAAAATCTACCAAGGCATTCATGCAGAGGAACCAGTACAACGTTCTGGAATGGCCATCTCAGTCCCCAGACATGAATATTACTGAAAATCTGTGTTGTGATTTAAAGTGGGCTGTCCATGCTCGGAAACCATCAAACCTGACTGAACTGGAGATGGTTTTTTCTAAAGACAGAATGGTCCCAGAAGCACCTCAACAGAAATCCAGACTGGAAGCTGTAGAGCGTTTAAAGCGGCTTGTTATTTCTACAAAGGAGGATCTCTAAATATTGACTTGTCATTTTTTCTGTTGGGGTGCCCAATTTTATGCACCTGCCTACTTTTGTTTGAATAATTACTGCACACTTTCTGTAAATCCTATAAACTTCATTTCAATTCTCTAATATCACTGTGTTCATCTGCTATATGATATATTTAACTCAAGTTGCTGATCTGAACAACCAATGATTTATAAACTAAAATCATGAAAATTATCAGGGGTGCCCAAACTTTTTCATACGACTGTAATAATAAATATTAACAATAAATATATTTCTTTGTTTACTGGAACTTATTATTGTATATTCTCATTCAGTTCTATATACATGGTAATTGGCTTTGTTGATGAGGAAGCACATGGTATTATGGACCTACAGAACTAATTACTGTATAGATACAGTAGCTTGGTAACTGCTGTCAAAACCCAGTCTTCAGCAGCTCTGAAACCCCAATTTAAAGAGTAAACTAAAATAAATGAGACGATGACTTTCAAAAAGTTATTTTCATACAAGTCTTATCATATTGCTAACAGTTATGAAGACAAATAGAAACTAGGAAGGATTTTGTGTAGCCAGTGTGCTAGTATTCATCTCATGGAACCAAGAAGACATTTGAGCTTGCGGTTCAGCATTGATCAGCATACTAATGACTGTGTGCTGTTGGAGAAAATTAAGCACTTCTTCAGTGACCAAGCAATTTGTCTTATCAGTGAATTTAATCTCTTGAAGTTATCATGAACCTCACCAAACCATCACTAGCAAATAAACTTTTTTTTTTTTTTTCCTGAAGCAGCACATGATACAGGTTTGATAATCAATAAGCAGTCAGATTAGAAATATTGTCTTGTCAAATACCCTTGCTCCTAAAAAGATATTTGTTACTGACTAGGGGTTGGTAGTTTACCCAATATATAAGACATATCACCAGTGCAAAAGCCAATGTTTGGGCACGCACTTTTGTTGACTTTCACTGCAACGTTATTTGGAGAGCAGTGGCTATGCACTGCAATGTTGTTAAGTACACTCCTCATTGGTGGACCCATGAAAATGAACATTTGCTAATGTGAGAGAGGCCTTCAGTTGCTTAGAAGTTACCTTAGGTTCCTTTGTGACCTTATGGAAGTTTATACACCTTGCTTTTGGAGTGATCTTTGTTGGTCAACCACTTCTGAGGAGGGTAACATTGGTATTGAATTTTCTCCTTTGGTACATAATCTCTTGAGAGAGATTAGAGTCCAAAGTTTGTAGAGATGGTTTTAGAATCTTTATTAGCCTGATGAACATTAACAACTCTTCTTATACGTTCAGAAATCGAATTTGTTTGTGCCATGACACACTTAGAGTTTGATAGATCCTTGTTATTTAAATACACCAGTGAGCCCTTTTATGCCTGATTGTCATCTCACTGATTGAAAACACCTAACTCTAATTTAATCTGCAAAGTAACCTAGAGGTTCACATACTTTTGCAACTCGCAGTTTTAGGCCACCATTAGATTTGTTGTTTTGGCAATAGTATAATGACCATATATAACATATTGTCAGCAAATTTCAACCTTGGATTCGTCACTCCATAATATTATTTTCCACCGATCTTCATTCCAATATTTGTGAACCTTAGCATATTTTAGCTCTGAAACCCAGTTCCCCTTCAGAAATAAGGTGGTTTCTCAGGCGCTACCCTTCCAAAAAGACCATTCCCGATCAAACTTCTTCTGACTGTAGAAGGGTCAGCTTGGCATCACGATGAAGCTGCCAGATGATGCTATTGCTCACGTGTAAGGGGAAGTCACACGAAATATTTGCCATCGTAGCCTATAGAAGCAGTTTTTTTCTCAAAGAGACTGAGAAATAAATATATTTAGTCACTATACCATTGCTAAACAATGGTATATCTAATCTAAAAGTGGCCTCTGACTTTTGCAGGTTACTGTACTGGCTCATTTTCCTAAATATGCAATTCTACTATTTTTGTCTAAATTTTTACTTGACTTCTCTTTCTCAACTTTTAGGACTTCTGAATCTGATGATGTTTTAGGATATATTTATGCAGAAATGTGGAAAATTATAAACGGTTCACAAACTTTCAAGCACCACTATAATGTTGCATACTTAAAAGACTGAATTTTGTGATAAGATCTTAGGCAAGGTGTACTAGAATGCAGGTCCTTGGCAGTAATGTCCTACATGCTAGTACACCCTAAGAGAGTTACAGATTCATAGAACTAGAGCTATGGAATTGTGTACAACTGACCTGATTTAATACCTAACAATTTAGTGACACACACACACACAGCTTTTATTTGAAGGCTTAAATGTTTTTGTTGTAATCATTCTTATCCTTTGGTTGATTGGGCCCCAGATGTTAGTGAGAACAAAGACAAACAAGTGGGAGGTTCTTGATGCATTATTAATATAATGTAATTAATGCATTTTTGTAGCTTGGTATTTTATGAAAGTGTAATACAAGAAAAAGAAATATTCGGTCATCTTTATAATTACTAGAGAGAAAATACATTTGCTGGTTGAGGCTTTATGGAACTTTATGTTATAACTGAATTGATTAAGAAGCTGTAATTGAACATTTAAATAGGCACTGAACTGTCTAGGGTCTCTTTTTTTCTTTTTGCCTCTCATTTTTTTTCTTCCCCTGTGGTTTTAATATTCAAAATGTTACAGTATTTTTCACTTTTATCTTGAGTATTTTTCACTTTTACCAGGTGTAAACATATTCAGCCAGGATTAGAAAAGCACATGGACATAAAATACTTACAGCAAAGTAGTTTCAGTACGGCATTTCTACAGGGAATACAGTCCTATTAATTAAATCCAGTCCAATGCACGCCACAGGTTTGCATGATGTGAATTGTGTTCACAAGGGACATTCACACAGCACAACGCTGTCCAATTATCTGAACATTTTTCCTCATATTCTTCATATTATTCACAAAGTTCCCCAGTGTTTAACAGACTGGAAAATAATTGGAAATTCAAATTTCAGTTGCAATGTGGCATATCCTCTGTATTCTGCACTCTGCCTTTATTTAAATAGAATGAATAAATACGCTACCACCTGTTATTGTCAGTGTTGAAGAATATAAAACTAAAAAATAAAGCATAGTTTGTGATACCCTTTGGAATTACTCAGATTTCTGCAGTAATTCTTCATGAAATTGAGTCTGGGTTTCATCTAAGTCAATATAACAGATAAACACTTGCATGCCTTTATTGGACATGTTGGTTAATCAGTCATGCTGAAAGTTTATAACATTCAATATAACATGTTCAAACAGGGTGGGACCAATAGAGGGACGCAAAGGTGTGCAGTTTGAGTCAGCATGGTTTTTCAGAACCCTCCAAATTAATCAGCCCAAATTAACTTTATCTGCCTGGCAAGGTGTACAAGGAAAAACAACGCCAATGTGCATTGCTGCACATTTTAGAGTTGTGGTCAGTACAGTATGTGTTAATATCTTTGAGAAAACTGAAAAAGAGAAAACTGTAAAGAGAAAAATAAGAGAGTATTTGAGATTACGGGTCAAGCCCGTGTTTGTTCATTTGAAGTTGCTACTTTTCAGAGAAAGTTCTTTCTTTTTAGCGCACAAGCTGTTTCTTTGTTTGCTCTTTCCTGCCATTTCCTCACACTGACTGGCACTCTTGCTGTGACTGTCACTATTGTTGCTCAATGGCAACGTAGGTAGATTGCCTGTCTCACTAAACTAAAGCAAAATCCACACAGAAACCCATTTCTGGGCTCTCTCAGACAAGTTCACCAAACACTCACAATCTACTATAATTATTATCATTCTTTTCAAAACAATCCTTGCTCACTCCAGTTTTCCTCAGGCAGTCCAAGTGAGCGAGGTTGGATTTGCTCTGCAATTTGGCCCAAACCATGCCATTTTGTGACAAATTTTCTAGCTGACACAAGACAGGCACTGCATTTAGTGAAATATCTTTGCCAATTTTGTTGTATACAAATGCTAACAATAAAAACATAAAAATACATTCATTGACAAAAAATAATGCGCCCAGATAGAAATGTCAGACTGCTGCAAAACTCGGCAGGCAGTTATGTCTCACGCAGATATGTAAATGATTACAGGTGTGGACTGATTAGACACTGGATCTTGCCACAAGATGATCTGGGAAGCTAGAGTGCTTCCCCTGCTACCCTATAAAAAGTCTCTCAGAGGATACTTTTGGGTAGTGTACCTCTTGGTGAGAGAGTACATAGCAGTCCAGGTGTCTCTTTCATGACAACTGCAAACAAAGGTGATGGTATCTGGCTGTAAAAAGCAGGACACCTAATGCGTGCTGTGACAACAAATTTCCTTCTGCTGTGTGCCTGGAATTGGTCTGGCCAGAGACAGTGGTGTGTAATGAAGGTGCCATGAGGTCTGGATGATGGACAATGAATCTGTGGGAGCTGCTCGTGCTTGTCAGTCAAACAATCTTCTCTACCGGTTGGACCATCCAGAAGCTGTTTGCCATGTCAACACCTCCTAACAGCTAGAACAGAATAGTCTTGATGTCAGGAAATTCGTCAAAACAAACTTCCTGCTTATCCAAGTCCAATAATGTGCCCCCTCTCAAAATCTGTCAACTGGGCAAAATGTATTTGAGTGCTCATAGAGGCATTTCTAGCAGTCAGAAATATTTCACCAAAAGGTACACTACTCAAAAGTAGCCTCTGAGAGCCTTTTTATAGACAACGAGGAAACCACTTTTACACTTTCTTGTGGCAAGACCCAGTGTCTAATCAGACCACACCTGTAATTATTTGCATATCTACCTGTGGCACAACTGCATGCTGTGTTTTGCAGCAATTCGACGTTTCTAACGGGGTGTATTAGATTCTGCAAATTCAGATCTACAGACTGAATTGGCTTTGCTAAAACACAGTAGGGGGTAGTGGTGCAATACTTAGTGCTGTTACCTCAAAATTCCAGACATTTTAAATGGGAAAAAGTTAGGATGGTATGTAAAAAAAATAAATAAATACTTGGTATCTTTGGTGGCAAAACTTCTTTAAAGTGTTGTCAGAAGGGATGGCAACATTACAAAGTGGTAAATGTAAAACTCAAAGTATAAAACACTTTTTTTTGCATTTTCCATGCTGTCCCATCTTTTTCTGATTTGGTGTTGTAGTGAAAAATGTGTACCTGTGTGAATAACCTGTGTGGATTTCCCCCACAGTGGGATTCAGTCTTGGACTTTCAGGTACAGTAGACCAACACTCAACCAACTAAGCCATGTGGGCAGCACACATGCAATAAACAAGAAAGGATAATCATGAGGATGATCTAAACTGAAAGTAAAGAAAGTAAGGCACCCCTCTTGGCTTGATAAACTCAATTCAGATCTCTTCAGCAGGTGAAACCCAAACTCAAAACAAATTGTCCCACAGAACATTTTCTCCAATTAACTTTCTTTTTTCATTCCTGTATTTTCTCTTCTCAAACTTATTTTTTTTAGGTACACACTTTGTTCCCTAGCCACACAGAAAGGTACAAACATTACAATCTGCATCTTGAAAAAGGCACAGCACTAGGCGTCAGCAATTGCCACGCTTAAATATCGGGTCCCTCAGGTGCCTCTGATTTGTGCTAACTAGCATGATGGCATTTGAAAAGTTGAGTTTCCAGTGTTTCTGTTTTGGTTTGTGTAGCTTAGGTCTACTTACTTCCACTTGTCAGGGAGTGCATCACAGCTGCCGTTCTTACAATGCCAAGTCACAGAGCTCTTCTGTATGATCTATTCTACCATCATTAATTGACAATGGAGATTGAGGGGCTATTTGATCAATTTTCTGCACCTGTTAGCAGTGAGAATGATTGAACTCATACTTTTTCCCATTTATATGAAACTTCCCTCATGCATTCGTGTGAAACTGAACGTGAACGTGAACGTGAATATAAAAATATCATCAAAAATTTGAATAATATATATGTAAAAGAGGATTGCTCTATTGAGAGTACATGTAATAATGCTTGTAGAAGAAACCTTTCCACTACCATGGCTCCAACGCATTCATCCACACACAAAGAGACGGGACATCGCATTGCAGCTGTTGCTTCTAATTTACCAGGCTAGCATGACACGCTCCTCTACTTGTGACTCGACTGACTCGCTCTGAGGTAAAAATCTAAATAAACTAGAAACTCACCCAAAATAGCCTGTGTATCAACGCCCACACAGCATGCTTCACGCTTTGCTCCTGGCCATCATATTTAATCAATTTTTCGACTTCTTATTGACGCTATGTCTACACACATTTGTTGGACTGCCTGAAATATTTTTTTTTATACTCCGATAGGTCATATATGTAGAAATGTGGGATGTGAAAATGTCACCCATGGCACAAAGAAACACACACTCTACTCATTAGTGTGAGAGCCAGCACAGCTCGCTCTATATGCGCTTGCACTGGAGGGATATTTATTGCTTATACATGTCAGTCGATGACCCTTTCTTAAGCAGATTCCCACTTGAATGCCTACCTTAAGTGTTAAAGTACTCTTTGTGAATGGATGTTAAAGGCCCCCCTGGGTCAAATTAATTTATGCTTTGATGAAATTCCATGAAACAATTATGGTAAGGCATTTAAATAAAGGATTCTAAAAGGAAAAGAACTGCAATATTGCTATTAAGCATTGCTATTCTTAATGCAACATATACAGTGTGGTGACAAAATACAAACTACAATATATAAGATATTAGATAATATCTAATCGGCCAATCACATCACAAGGCAGAAATCCAATGCATTTAGGTATGTAGACATGGTCAAGATGACCTGCTGAAGTTCAAACTGAGTGTCACAATGGGCAAGAAAGATGATTAGTGACTTTGAACATTTTTGTTGGTACTAGATGGGCTGGTCTATTAGATGGGTGGAATATTTCAGAAACTGCTGATCTACTCAGATCGTGGGGCAAATAAGTATTTTTGCTCAGGCAACGAAGGAGTGGCTCCGTAAAAAGCATTTCAAGGTCCTGGAGTGGCCTAGCCAGTCTTCAGACCTCAACCCCATAGAAAATGTGTGGAGGGAGTTGAAAGTCTGTGTTGCCCCAAAACATCACTGCTCTAGAGGAGATCTGCATGAAGGAATGGGCCATAATACCAGCTACAGTGTGTGCAAACCTGGTGAAGACTTACAGGAAACGTTTGACCTCTGTCATTGCCAACAAAGGTTATGTTACATAGTATTGAGTTGAACCAAATTTATTGACCAAATACTTATTTTCCACCATGATTTACGATTAAACTCTTTAAAAATCCTACAATGTGATTTCCTGGATTTTTTTTTCTCATTTTGTCTCTCATAGTTGAAGTGTACCTATGATGAAAATTACAGACCTCTCTCATCTTTCTAAGTAGGAGAACTTGCACAATCAGTGGCTGACTAAATACTTTTTTGCCCCACTGTACATCTCTAGAGTTTACAGAGAATGGTCCAAAAAGAGAAAATATCCAGTGAAAATATCCACAAGCCTAAACTGAAAACCTGTGATCTCTGATCCCTCAGACAACACCGGATAAAGAACTTCAATAGCTGACATAGTCACATGGGCAAGTGATTAATTTGACAAATCTGTCAAGCACATTCACAAATGCTACTTACAACTTTACTGTGCAAAAAGTAAGCCTTTTGTTAACTCTGGGCTTGGAGGCATCTGGGATGGACCATTACACAGTGTAAATGTATATTGTGGTCAGACGAATCTGGACCAAAGACAAGAAGAACCATCCAGACTGTCAATAACAAGTACAAATGCCAGGCTCTGTCATGCTTGGCAAAGGTAATTTACACTTCTGTGATCTCAGTATTAATGCAGAAAAGTACATTAAGATTTTAGAGCAATATGCTGCCTTCAAGACGACATCTTTTCCAGAGAGGTCCATGCATTTTTCAACAAGACAATGCAAAACCATTACAATGGCATGGCATCCTTGGTGGAGGGGTCAAGCACATGATGGGGAATTTGTTACTTTCTGTCTAAAATTCATCTTATTGTTTTTTTTTTTTTTTTGCTTTGTTTTTTTTTTTTCAGTGAGGTATCCAATAATAAATCCAGCATCAGCACACACGCTAGTGGCTCATTTATAGATGAGCACAAATTTTCAGCTGAATAAATCGCTTGGGATTTAATTAATCTTCAAATTAATATCCATAAACTTACAATATCTTATCAAGCACAGAACTAAATTATTGCATTTTTGTATTCTAGACAGTTTATGATGTCATTTTCCCTCATCATCACAGAAGCGCTTTCTGATGCCGATCACAAGCTGGAGTCATGTCTAGGGCAGGGGCTGAGAAAAAAGTGAGACAGATTTGCATATCTATCCAAGCTTCCATTTATAGTGACAGAGAGGTGATTCTTTTTGAAGAATGCACAAGGTCATACACTATAGTTTTCACTTCTCATTTGTAATATGTTGGAGATTGATGTTAGAGTGTCTACAGAAAATCATGATACTGTGCACACTTACTTTTTTTGCATTAGACCTTAAAATTTAAAATACATTTGCAGATGCAGTTACACATTAAATTCTCCCAGCATCAAAGTGAAAAGATTTAAAATCCTGACAAGTTATCAAAAATGTCAGGTTTGGTTAAGTGATCTTGAACAAAGATTATTTTTAAGTCCCATAAAATCTCTCCCACAGAATGTAACTATGATGGGAACTCCTCACTAACAAACTTGCCCTACTTTAGAGGTGACACAATCACGGTCTATAAAGATCAGAAGAACCTTGATTATTTGAAGGGGACCAAGAGGCTGAACTCTTGCCAGGCCCAGTGGTAATTATTCTTCTCATGGTGTCAGTTTACCATCTAATACTGTGCTGATTATAAGAATCAAAATGTGGACGCACTGTCTAGAACAGTGGTGCTTGAAAGTTTGTGAACCCTTTAGAATTTTCTATATTTCGACATAAATATGACCTAAAACATCGTCAGATTTTCACACAAGTCATAAAAGTAGATAGAGAACCCAGTTAAACAAATGAGACAAAAATATTATACTTGGTCATTTATTTATTGAGGAAAATGATCCAATATTACATATTAGTGAGTGAACCTATATCAAAAGTATGTGAACCTTTGCTTTCAGTATCTGGTGTGGCCACGCTTTTTTTTAAAACCCCAAAAGTTCTATTTTGGTCTCATCTGTCCACAAAACATTCTTCCAATAGCCTTCTGGCTTGTCCATGTGATCTGTTAATGAGCAGCAATGTTCAAAGGAGATTTCTGAGAGAAGTGGCTTTCTCCTTGCAACCCTGTCATGCACACCATTTTTGTGATGGTGGATTCATAAACATTAACATTAGCCAATGTGAGAGAGGCCTTCAGTTGCTTAGAAGTTACCCTGGGGTCCTTTGTGACCTAACCAACTATTACACGTCTTGCTCTTGGAGTGATCTTTGTTGGTTGACCACTCCTGGGGAGGGTACCAATGGTCTTGAATTTCCTCCATTTGTACACAATCTGTCTGACTGTGGATTGGTGGAGTCCAAACTCTTTTCCATCCTGATGAGCATCAACAACTCTTTTTCTGAGGTCCTCAGAAATCTCCTTTGTTCATGACATGAGACACTTCCACAAACATTTGTTGTGAAGAGCAGACTTTGATACATCTCTGTTCTTTAAATAAAACAGGGTGACCACTCACATCTGATTGTCATCCCATTGATTGAAAACACCTGATTAATTTCACCTTCAATTTAACTACTAATCCTAAAGGTTCACATACTTTTGCCACTCACTAATATGTAATATTAGATACATTTCCTTACTAAATAAATAACCAAGTATAATATTTTTGTCTAATTTTTTTAACGGGGTTCTCTATATCTAATTTTGGGATTTGTGTAAAAATCTGATGATGTTTAGGTCATATTTATGCAGAAATATAGAAAATTCTAAAGGGTTCACAAAACTTTCAAGCACCACTGTATTCATGCCTGTGAGGACACCACAAAGTGTACACTTTGTAATCTCTATTCAATGGGAGTTTGACAGGTTTCAAGACCTGTGTAAAATGTGCATGTGCTGTCCTGTATTTATTCCCGTGAGGAGAACATGAACTGTGCACTTTGAAAACTCTATTCACTGGGGGTTTGACAAGTAACCAGATCTGCTGACTCCAGACCAGCACTCATGTGAATGCTCAGTGCCCTATAGGGAAAAAAATGTCTGACCACTGACCATTTGTGACTGGCTTATTATCTGGGCACTCACTTTTCTTTGAGGCATCCAGGAAAGACCATAACTCAGCAACTTATTGCTTGTAAATATTGGTGCTCTTCTCTGTCCTTAGATGCACATAACTTTGTATTGCTTAACTTTGGAGCACATTATAGACACAACAAATCTCACAAACACCAACCAGCTAGCAAACTACCCCTGCTTCCTGTGTCTAGCCAGCTGTGGTCACATATCTCAGTAGACTCTGTGACTGATTTCAGTTTTTCAGAAGGTATGACCACCATACTGTCTATTGTGGATCGCAGATCAAAAGTTTGTGCCTTTGCCCAAGCTCACTGCATTTGAGAGGCAATAGCCAAATGTTTATGCATTTACTGCTCCAACAACCAAACAGACTGGAGTTGTTATCTATCTTGGGGAGAGATTGCACAGTACTGTCTCAAACACTCCTAAATAGGGATCACCTCCTTTCAGTGTATCTAGGTTACCAACCACCATTTGCCCTGTGGGATCCCTCACATTCTGATACCCCTGCTGTGGATAAGTGAATGTGCTGGAGCAAAGTGTAAGTGCATATGCATCAGAGGATAGAGGTTTTCCATTATTTGATTATTCAAGTGCATGTATATTCATTGATCGGATTACTGACAAAATCTGATTTTCTGCAGTTATCAGATTATTAAGTGCATGTAAACGCACTCACTGCTAGGCTTCCTGTAGATAAGCACCCCCCCATGTCTTAGAGACAGAAGGGGCCCTTGCCTACCTGGTCCGCCTCCACTTGGACCGTCAGCAACAAGTACCGTACAGTTCCAGTACCTCATTGATTTGGAGACGTATGGCTCAAACTGGAGTGCTTTTGAGTGGTTTCCCAGGACCTTCTGGGCCTAGCTCTCATTCAAGCACTCCATCTTGACTTTCTGGGTCCTCACCCCTGTAGATGTCTAACTTCCCAGCTTCTTTCCCATTGACTCAAGAGGCCTTGTCTCTCCTCAGTCTTTACAGACTCCTTGAGGGGGGTACTGTCACACTCCTCGCTGGCTTATCCAGCGTGTCAGACTCCAATTCCCAGGTGGACTTGAAGAGATGAGTCCATTATCACTGACTAGGAAATCTGACTCAACTTGTGCAATTCTGCAAGGATTAATAGGCAAATATTCCCCAATCTAGGTGTGCAAAGAGCCATCAAACAGACATATCTAAACAGACTGCTATGTATAATTAAGTAAAAATTTACTCTATGATCAGGTGGCTGATTGCTGTTACAACCCTGTTGCATAGAAGGTGGGCCGAGTAGAGCTGCAAGGCTCGAGGTAAAATGGTTAGGGTGGAGGTGATAGAAAAGGGAAAGCTTCTTTTCTGCCACTAACCTCTTCCTCATGCTCCGAGTGCATCCTCGCACTGTGCACGCACACCCCCTGCGCACCTTGGCATTCCTTGGCGCAACTGAACTCTTGCGAGCAGAGCTCGGCTCTGTAGCCACCGCGTCCAACCTGCACATGCGCGGACCGCTGTTTGGGCTCCGCACATTACTCTCTTAAATAAACTGCCTTTACTTTCATTGAGGATGCGCTGCTCGTTGGCGCGTATCCTTAGCATCTCCCTGTCTCCCATAATTTTTATTGACGGTGCATGACCTAATTTTGAGTCCACATTAGTTGGCTCTTGCGTCTGCCATTCTTCCCCTTCTCTTTCCCCTGGGTCCTGCTGTCTGGCAGTGTGGCAAGCCGTGATTGCTCACCTGCAACACTGGTGATTGGGGATTCGAGTCTCGGGTCCCACATGAACTGCTGACCTGCCCCCATTAGTTTTATTCATCTTTTGGTTCATTAATTCCATCTGGAGCTAACTGTACTTGGGTCCTAAAATAAATAAACTTTATATTTTTACTTTTACAGTTTGTTAGCTTGTTTAAATATGGCGAACTGTAACAGTAGGGTGTGGCCAGTAAAAGGACCCAGCATTAGCTCCTGGACCTCCAGTTTGAAGGTCCCCAGTCACCACGGCCGGCGGGTTTCTTTTGGCGATTAGCGGCATCCCATATTTTCCAAATCCCCCAGGCGACTGAATAGATGGGGGAGTTCCTCGAGCTGGCTATGGCGACTCATGGACATTTTTATGTCTGGTCTTAGCGCAGAAGTGAGGGACAAGCTGTTCTTTCTTCCGGACCCCATGTTCCCAGCAATTTAGCTATCTGTGCAGACACCCGCCTTTTACGGCGGGCCGGTTCGATCTTCAGCTCGCCACTTTCTTTGTGTCTGGCTCGTACCAGCTCCGTACCTGGTGCTGCTTACCTGGTGCTGCATACTTGAACATTTAGCGCCGTATAGCTCCGCACTTGAGCACAGCTCGCTCCCAAGCTCCATACCTGAGCAGTTAGCGCCCTGGAGCCTCGTACCTGAGCATGCCGTGCTCTTAAGCTCCGTACCTGAGCATGCCGTGCCCCCAAGCTCCGTACCTGAGCATTTAGCCCCCGCGCCACGGTCATTCAGACCGATCCCTGCGCCGCAGTCGTTGGCACTGACCCCTGCACCACGGTCATTGAGACCGATCCCTGCACCGTGGTCGTTTGTCCCAACCCCTGCGCCACAGTCATTGGCGTCGGCTCCTGCACCATTCTCGCCTTTGCTAGCCTCAGTGCTGGGGTTCACTAAATACACTAAAGGGTAGTAAATACGCTGGTGGGAGTACTATTAGGGGTCACGCTTGGTCAGCTAGAGGCTAGAGGCCCCCCCACCCCCCAGCACTGTGGGGATTCCGACAAGCTGACACTAGAGGCCAGTGTTGGATTAGTTATTGTTCGAGATCCTCACAAAGCAACACAATCGCATATGCAAGCATTAATTTCTGCGTAATTGTGTTATTATTGCTTTCACCTGTCAGTGTCATATTTTGCATGACACTTCACCCGTCTCACGTGCTCGGAGAGCCCACTACTTTCTTTCTCTCCTTCTCAACCCGTTAGGGAATACAGGTACGGCCCGTCTTGCATAGAATGTGGGCCGAGTAGAGCTGCAAGGCTCGAGGTAAACTGGTTAGGGCGTAGCCGATAGGTTAGGGAAAGCTTCTTTTACGCCACTAACCTCTTCCTCGCAATGCGCACTCGCACCCTCTGCACACCTCGGCATTCCTTGGCGCAACTGAGCTCTTGCAAGCAGAGCTCGGCTCTGTAGCCACCACGTCCGATCTGTGCATGTGCAGACCACTGTTTGCACTATGCACCTTACTCTCTTAAATAAACTGCCTTTACTTTCATTTGAGGATGCGCTGCTCATTGGTGCGTATCCTTAGCGTCTCCCTCTCTCCCATCATTTTTATTGACGGTGCCTTTTTTTTATTGACCTAATTTTGAGTCCATGTTAGTCGGCTCTTGTGTCGGCCGTTCTTCCCCTTCTCTTTCCCCTGGGTCCTACTGTCTGGCACTGTGGCAAGCCATGATTACACTTGCCTGTGACACTAGTGATCGGTGGTTTGAGTCTCGGGTCCCACACGAACTGCAGACCTGCCACCATTAGTTCTATTCATTTTTTAGTTCATTAATTCCATCTGGAGTTTACTGCACTTGGGTCCTAAACAAATAAACTTTATATCTTTATTTTTATGGTTCGTCAGATTGTTTAAATATGACGAACCATAACAGTGTGTTTGAGTGCCATGTGTTTGGGTATATATTATAATGTGAAGGTTTGTATAGATGTGGATGCAGAAACCATCAAAATCTATAAATCATGCTATATTGCACATAATAGTAACACATACATGACATGTTTATGAGACACACATAATCAAGGTTTGGTGCTTATAAATTAATAAGACATGTACACAAAGGAGAAGGTAAATGATGGAATAAATATAAATATAAATAACTATGAATTATAAACTATGTAAACTATACACCGTTCAGCCATAACATTAAAACCACTGACAGGTGAAGTAAATAACTGTGACAGTGTGATGCTCTAGGCAATGTTCTGCTGGGAAACCTTGGGTCAGGCATTCATGGTGATGTTTCTTTGACAAATACCACTTACCTTCAGTGGTGCTTGAATGTCTTTCAATTTTACAATATTTCTGCATTAATATGATCTAAAACATTATCAGATTTTTACACAACTCCTAAAATTAGATTAAGTGAACCCAATGGTTAGTGAACTAACTAATAGCCTCACTAATATTGGTTAATAAGCATAAGTCCACCATCAGGAGAACACTGAACAACAATGTTGTGCATAGCAGGGTTGCAAAGAGAAAGCCATTGCTCTCCAAAAAGAACACTGCTGTCAAGTAAAGTCAAGTCAAATTTATTTATATAGCGATTTTTACAATGGAGCATTGTCTCAAAGCAACTTTACAAGTTTAGATTATCTCCTAATAACTACGTCCAATCCCAAATTGAGCAAGCCTAGGGTGACAGTGGCAAGGAAAAACTCCCCTGAGTGTTTATAGGAAGAAACCTTGGGAGGACCAAGACTCAAAAAGGGACCCAACCTCCTTGGGGCGGCATAGATGATAAATCTAAGAACGAAACTAAAGTCATGGAGTCATAGTTTAAAATAAAATGTGAAGTATGCACATCGGCATTAAGTGGCCCGGTATGATGATGGGGCTGGAGCTGATGACGGAAGCAGCTTGAGTGAAGCCTGCAGCGGATGAAACATCATGTGTGGGGCAGGAAACTGGTACTGGAACACAGCTCGGAGAGAAAACAGAAAATGTAACTAGTTATTGATTAAGAGCACAGTATCTATTAACAATCACTGATGCCATGTGTAGCATGAGACCCCAGCAGCATTAGCTATAGCAGCATAGCTAGAAAGAGGAGAACTGGTAGGTAACACACAGCCAAGAGGGATCACATGAGACATTGGCAACCCCACGGGAGGCAGAAAGACAGCAACCCAACGTCTCTGATAACCATAAGACTCTTTGACTATGAACCCCCAGCCAGCTCTGCCTTTTAGTCTAAGGCAAGGGATGCATGAGTCAAGATCACGAGGACCGAAGCCCAGTTCAGCCAGACCGACCACTCGACACTCCCGTATAAGGGATAAGGCAGGCAGGCCAGACATGTGAAATACGCTAACAGGCTTTTACATAGAAAAACTCTGAAATGTGTGATCAGTGGCCGTAGGTTTCTTCTCAACTTTGGGTTGGGTTGGACACTTTGGGTTAGATTACATAATGCGATGATTTGCATATTCATGATAACATCATGTCATATATGCTGCCTAGTTTCAGATGGTATCAGTCCTTTAGGTGTTGTTATTGTGTTGCTTGTTGCTCAAACTATGTGCCAAAGAACAACAGTATGTATGTATTTATTAATGCAGTGAATTTCACAAAATCACAAAATGGAGTTTATAGCCTAAAGTATGGTGCTATACGTATTCATGTCTCTGTGCCATCTGCTATGCATATGCCACTCCATCTCCCAGGACAGAAAGAACGCGAAGTTCCGGACAGTTTTTTTTTTGGCGATTCGTTTTTGTGGGAAGTAGCTTTGCTTTTTGCAAAAAACAAAAAGTCAACTAGGTTTGCCACTATAACTTGGCAACAGGCAGGCCAACAGCAGTCATTCCAGCACAAACCTGCATGTGAGAAAGCAGCTCTGCCTTCCTCCCTGCACAGTAAATAACAGTAATCATATAAAAAAAAAAATTAAATGTTAATTATGATGATAACGGCCAAATTTAACAGCCAGGAGAAAACACATTACACTGTTACAAAAAATGAAATCAGAAGGATGCTGTCAGCAGGAATTATTGGGGTGTTGCATTTTACCCCCCCCCCCCCCCCCACCTCCTCTAAAACTACGCCAACTCATTTGTGCATTCAAACTAATAATAATAAAAAATGTTTTTTATAACCATTTCCAATTCAGGAGGCCCTTTTCATAATTGCCGTATGTTGGAAAGTACTGAGAGAGTGGGAATGCTTCAGTTATTCATATTCAGATAAGCAGTTCTGAATTGTGTGCCATAAACAGCTGCACATGCTCTTTGCTTTATGTGCTTTGTTTGTGTGATGTCTGGGCTTTGCATTTTATCTGCATTTTAATTACTTTCAGTGTAATTAGAGATGATTTTTGCATTGTGTTAAGCAGCATATAGTGGGGCAAAAAAGTATTTAGTCAGCCACTGATTGTGCAAGTTCTCCTAGTAAGAAAGATGAGGGAGGTCTGTAATTTTCATCGTAGGTACACTTCACCTATGAGAGACAAAATGAGAAAAAAAAACAGGAAATCACATTGTATTTAATTGTAAATCATGGTGGAAAAGAAGTATTTTTTCAATAACAAAAGTTCATGACCTTTGTTGGCAATGACAGAGGTCAAACGTTTCCTGTAAGTCTTCACCAGGTTTGCACACACTGTAGCTGGTATTTAGGCCCATTTCTCCATGCCAGTCATATTCTAGAGCAGTGATGTTTTGGGGCTGTCACTGGGCAACATGGACTTTCAACTCCTCCACAAACTTTCTATGGGGTTGAGGTCTGGAGACTGGCTAGGCCATTCCAGGACCTTGAAATGCTTTTTATGGAGCCACTACTTCATTGCCCGAGCGGTGTGTTTAGGATCATCGTCATGCTTGAAGACCCAGCCACGTTCCATCTTCAATGCTCCCACTGATAGAAGCATGATGTTTCCACCCCCATGCTTCACAGAAGGTATGGTGTTCTTGGGATGCAACTCAGCATTCTTCTGCCTACAAACACAGCGAGTTGAGTTTTTACCAAATAGTTCTATTTTGGTTTCATCTGACCACATGGTATTCTCCCAATCCTCTTCTGGATCATCCATATGCTCTCTGGCAAACTTCAGATGGGCCTAGACGTGTACTGGCTTAAGCAGGGGGCACGCCTGGCACTGCATGATCTGAGTCCCTCTCGGTGTAGTGTCTTACTGATGGTAGCCTTTGTTACTTTGGTCCCAGCTCTCTGCAGGTCATTCATCAGGTCCCTTTTTGTAGTTCTGCGATTTTTGCTCACTGTTCTCATGATCATTTTGACACCACAGGATGAGATTTTGCGAGGGGCCCTGGATCGATCGGAGATTATCAATGGTTTTGTATGTCTTCCATTTTTTTTACAATTACTCTCACAGTTGATTTATTCACACCAACCTGCTTGCCTATTTTAGATTCACTCTTCCCAGCCTGGTGCAGGTCTACAATTTTCGTCCTGGTGTCCTTTGACAGCTCTTTGGTCTTGGCCGTGGTTGAGTTTGGAGTCCCCCACTGTTTGAGGCTATGGACAGGTGTCTTTTATACAGACAGCAAGGTCACACAGGTGCTATTAATACAGGTAACGAGTGAAGGACAGAAGAGCTTCTTAAAGATGAAGTTACAGGTCTGTGAGAGCCAGAAATCTTGCTTGTTTGTGGGTGACCAAATACTTGTTTTCCACCATGATTTACAATTAAATTCTTTAAAAATCCTACAATGTGATTTCCTGGATTTTTTTTCTCATTTTGTCTCTCATAGTTGAAGTGTACCTATCATGAAAATTACAGACCTCTCTCATTCTTCTAAGTAGGAGAACTTGCACAATCAGTGACTGACTGAATACTTTGTTGCCCCACTGTAGTTGTAAATAACAATCGTACAATACCTAATTTTGGAAAATTGCTCTTTGCATTAGGCGTACCTTTTATCAACATATCAGGGTCTCAAAAAGAAGCATCTATCATCTCTGTAAAGTGCAGCTGAACACTACCAGTGTAATGTTGTGTATGAGGCCACCTTCATTCTCAGACTAGCCTAAATTCTTTGTGGTATGGAATCACCAAGGTGGTGAAAATCTTTCATAGAGATTTTGGTAAATACTGTATAGACATGGTTGCACTGAAGTCATTTAACATGAAACGTCTGTGACATTTCATGTTGTGAGTAGCTATTATTGTAAGGAACTGTTCTGCCAACTGTAGTTGGCAGTGTTGGCTTGATAGACGCGTCATAAGTGGTGCTGCACTGCCGAAGCACGTGTCCGCCGACTATAATTGGTGCAGATTGCAACATTGTTGACACCTTTTGGAGACCACACCCGTCTCATGCGTGCTTTCGGGTCCTCTCTCTTTATTCAGTGGTTTAGAGAAAGTTGTAGACCCATCTCATTTAGGACACAGGTCAGGTACAGTCAGAAGACTGGAGGTGACATCAGGGCTTAGAGTAGGGTCAGATCACGCCAACCACTCCCCTTGCTCCCTTCGCACTCTCTTCGTTACAAATAGCGGCACCCCGCTTTACCCTTCATTGCTTCATTGCGTCCTCCTTATTGGGCTTATTCTCCCCCTAAGCGAGTGGCGATTTCATTTCCCCGCTCATGCTTTTGCTGTTGAGGGATGCTGCACTGCAGTCAGCCTCGTCCCTCATTTCGTGTCCGTGTTGTGCTGTGCATGCATAGAACCGTGACTCACTTAGCATATCCCCGTGTTTACCCTCAGCGGTCACGTGGCGCTGGTAAAACGCATTTAACCCTGACGCCACCAATCAGGGTTTGAATCCCAGCTGCCAGCCTCATGCAGGCGCAGCTTTATTGGTTTGGTGGGTATGTGTGTGAGGGAACGTGCATTATCCTTTTTTATTTATTTATTAGTATCATTTTCATTAGGCGCTTACTGCACTTGGGGCCTAAAACCCCTTACTTTTTACACGGTTTGCCCGGTACCTAGGCGAACCATAACAATTAAAGTGTGTTAATTGTTGCTATAAAATGATGAATTTGGTCAGCAGCATTCTCCATACCATTACACTATTAAGCCTGGACTGCTGACATAAAGAATGCTGGGCTCAAGGAGTCATTCTTTTTCATGTTGTATCCTTACTCTACAACCTGCATCCTGTAATCAGAGGTGAGTCACATACCGAGCTGGTTCACCACTGAGCTCCCCGTGCCTATGTGGGTTTACTCTGGGTACTTCGGTTTCCTCCCACAGTCCAAAGACATGGATGTTAGTTTAACTGGTTATATAAAGTGCCCCTAGTGTGTGAGTGTGAATATGAGAGTGTGAGTGTATGTGCCCTACGTTGGATTGGGGCCCTGTCTATGAATGCTCCTGCCATGCGCCCTATGCCACCGGCTAGGCACCAACTCTCCCTGTGACCGTGTCCAAGATCAAGTGGATAAGAAAGTGAATGAATGAATAAATGTGTAACAAGTAACACAGTACAGATTTTACAATTACTCTTACTTAGATCATTTTTTGGATGAGTACTTTTACTGCTACTTAAGTGACATATTTAAAGTAATAGTACTTTTATTTCAATAAATGTTTTTGCTATTCTGCCCAACTCTGGTAACTGGTAAATGCTTGGTACTCCAGTCACTACTTTGCAATGTAGCAAAAGCAAGTTGGTAGTTTGGGACGGAATACAAACATGGATCCTCAGAGAATTTCTCTAACTAGCCAATGTAATTAATCCCGCACATTGCCACATTAGCCTCATTAGTATATGCTAATGGTGTGACATTGCTTTGCTTGCCTTACAAAGTTGAAATTAAGAGGAGCAAAGATGGATATAGGATCTCCACAGACAAGGTGGACACTGCTCTTTACCCAGGTTGACTTCAGGATTTCATACTGGCCTGTGCCCACTATATAACCTATTATGCACTACAGGTTTATTGGCTTCAATCCTCGGGGCTGGCAGATGACTCAGGACCCTGTGATAAGCTACCACTTACAACCTATGTTCCCAGTAGTCTGGAGGTCAAATTGATCACCTGGGCCAGCACCTTGCTGGGGAACAGTCACAGGCTTGGTCCTCCCAAGTTTCCACTTCCATTTCCACTGTGGCCATAAGCTTGCTCAGATGGGGTGGGGGTATGGCTGCTTAGAGGCAGTGCTCTGTTATAAAAAGCACTATAGAAATCAAATTGAGTTTGACTTTAACCCTGGTCGCACTTCTCAGTGAACTGTGTCACCAATTCCACTCAATTGCCCTATTCTTCTCACTGATTCTACTGCAATTAGCCCTATAGTTCCTCTGTCAAATATCTAAGCAAATAATAACAAAGAACAAAATAAACTCTGTTACCATACAGAGTTTACTGGATGTATTTTAAGGTCCTACAATCCATTTACATTACATTTACATTTACAGCATTTAGCAGACGCCCTTATCCAGAGCGACTTACAATTGATACAGTCTTACAATCCAAGCAATTGTGGGTTAAGGGCCTTGCTCAAGGACCCAACAGTGGTAGCTTGGCAGATGTGGGATTTGAACCTTGGACCTTCTGGTCCATAGTCCAGTACCTTAACCACTAGGCTACCCCAAATGGTTTAAGCTTATTTATGTTGTAACAGAATTCATGAAATTATAATAGGTTATGTATAGTTACTGGTCAGTCAGCAGTGGTTTGGTATTAATGAACAAACAAATTAATGTAATGTAATTAACAGTTAGTTCTAACCATACACTCTGATTGGCTGAGAAGAATTCTCAATATCAAATTAGTATCAGTTCGCTAATGCGTTTAATTTCATCTTCACTTATTTGCACTTTAACTATCAAAACCAACATTACTTGTTAGTGTTTTATAAACCATATGCCTTTTGTAGCATACTGTGTTAAGGCAAGGTAGGAAATTGTTACTGCTGTATAGCAACAACTGTTAGTATTAAAGGACATTCAGTATGAAATTCAGTGCCTCTTTGATATATTTTGTTTCTTTATTTTGTTGTAAAAAAAACTGCTGTAGGGTATAAAAGCAATAGAACACTCAAGGTTGTGTGTTATGTGATGTTATTTGCAATAACAGACTCCCTCTTGTGTTCTGTTGCTTAATTAGCACACTAAGTCTAAGTCTCTGAATTTCTAATATTCCTTGAGTTAATTTTCCAGCATGTATTGCTGTTAAAATAGAATATATGAGAAGAAACAAAGATGAACAAAGTAGCTATCATGTGATAAGCACCATTTTCAGCAGTCACCCTACAAGTTTACCCAGCCATCTTAAGACACATTATGAAGGTGTCTTAACACGTCTTGAGACATCTCTTAAGACATCTTGAGGCATGGCTTTAAAACACGTCTATAGACACGCATCTTTATGACATAAGACTGGGCCAAAGGTCCACCTTCCAACAAGACAATGACCCTAAGCACAGAGCCAAGACAACACAGGAGTGTCTTAGGGCAACCCTGTGGATGTTCTTGAGTGGCCCAGCCAGAGCCTTGACTTGAAGCCAATGGCTGTCCAACCTGATAGAGCTTGAGAGGATCTGCAGAGAAGAATGACAGAAAATCCCAAAATCCAGGTGTCCAAACCTTTATGGCATCATACCGAAGAAGACTGCTTACCCAAAAAACTGCAATATTTTGGTTTTTCCTATTCAATAAATTTGCAAAATTTCTAAAAATCTGGTTTCACTTTGTCTTTATGGGGTATTGGGTGCAGAATGATGGTGAAAATCTTTATTTATTTATATTAAATAAATTTTGTGTTTTGTTACATTAAATAAATATCTGAATAACTGAACCATCTTAAGACATAAGGTCTGTGTGTCTCAAGACATAACAAGACGTTTCAAGACTTCTTATCTAAGCCTATCAAGACGTCTTAAGA
This sequence comes from Ancistrus triradiatus, assembly GCA_025084515.1. Classification (NCBI taxonomy): domain Eukaryota; kingdom Metazoa; phylum Chordata; class Actinopteri; order Siluriformes; family Loricariidae; genus Ancistrus; species Ancistrus triradiatus. The sequence goes on along the minus strand of JAJAGP010000771.1, from coordinate 105,031 downwards.
AAGACGCAGTGATAGCTGGGAATGTTAATGCCTAGTCCCCTAAATTGTACAGTACAGAAGTAATAATATCTTCGGTTGTGATGTAAAAGATGATTCATGCTTGTTTGTGCAGTGTGGTGATTATAATCTTATAATCTATTCTTCATCAGTGTAAAGGTAATGGAATAAGATGAGATAATTCTCACATCATCCCTCTTCTGCCCTGATTTTATCGTCATTAATTTATAGGAAAGTCTGAAGAGCAGATTACCTGGCTTGTAATGAGTGAGGAAAAAAAAACATTTAATGTGAAGATGTGATGTAGTGAGTGAATCTGACAATACTTTCACTCTGGTTCTGAATGTAAGATGCCAGCAATCTGTAATTGATATGGAGAGGCATTTATTTAATATGTTAAACCAGAGATTGGCAACCTTATTTGTACAGTCTTGCCGATTAAAAATAAGTTAATAAAATAAAACATGAAGTATGTGCCATGCATTAGATCAAAGTCATATAGTGCATACTGTTACCCTGTATGTGACATAAACCAATTAATGTGTTAATTAAAGTGTGATCCTTGTTCCTTACTTTCTTTGGATAGATGATCCATTTGTAGTGCATGCAAGGTCATGTTTAGCTGAACACAGACCTCAGAGTGGTCTGCAGTAAGCCTGCTTTGTGAGGGGCTGAGAACATAATTCATGTCTAAGAGGACTTGCTCACACAGATACATCGATCCAAAGACTGACAACATTGCCAATGCAATCTTCTTCAAACAGTCAAATGAAAAGGGACAGTGCATTTTCTATGGATGCATCTAGTGCTGTACTGTGTGCAGCTCAGAAAATGTATATATATATATAAATATACAGTGGGGTAAAAAGTATTTAGTCACCCACTGATTGTGTATGTTCTTCTACTTAGAAAGACGAGAGAGGTCTGCAATTTTGATCATAGGAACACTTCAACTATGAGAGACAAAATGAGAAAAAAAATCCAGAAAATCACATTGTAGGATTTTTAAAGAATTTAATTGTAAATCATGGTGGAAAATAAATATTTGGTCACCCACAAACAAGCAAGATTTTTGGATCTCACAGACCTGTAACTTCTTTTTTAGGAAGCTCTTCTGTCCTCCACTTGTTGCATGTATAAATGGCACCTGTTTGACCTCGTTATCTGTATAAAAGACACCTGTCCATAGCCTCAAACAGTCAGACTCCAAACTCAAGACAGAAGGACACCAGGACGAAAATTGGAGACCTGTACCAGGCTGGGAAGAGTGAATCTACAATAGGCAAGCAGGTTGATGTGATTAAATCAACTGTGGGGGCAATTGTAAGAAAATGGAAGACATACAAGACCATTGATAATCTCTCTCGATCTAGAGCCCCACACAAGATCTCATCCTGTGGGGTCAAAATGATCATGAGAACGGTGAGCAAAAAAATTCCAAGAACCACACGAAGGCGACCTGATGAATGAACATGCAGAGGGCTGGGACCAAAAGTAACAAAAGGCCTACCTCAGTAACACAGTTATGCCGGAGAGGGGACTCAGATCTTGCAGGCCAGGCCCCCACCCGGTTGTCCCCCCTGCAAGCCAGAACATGTCCAGGCCCGTCTGAAGTTTGCCAGAGAGCATATGGATGATCCAGAAGAGGATTGGGAGAATATCATGTGGTCAGATGGAACCAAAATTGAACTTTTTGGTAAAAACTCAACTCGTCATGTTTGGAAGAAGAAGAATGCTGAGTTGCACCATACCTACTGGGAAGCATGGGGGTGGAAACCTCATGCTTTGGGGCTGTTTTTCTGCAAAGGGGACAGGACGACTGATCCGTGTTATGGGAAGAATGAACAGGGCCATGTATTGTGAAATTTTAAGCCAAAACCTTCTTCCATCAGTGAGAGCATTGGAGATAGAAAGTGGCTGGGTCTTCCAGCATGACAATGATCCCAAAGACACAGCTCGGGCAACGAAGGAGTGGCTCCGTAAAAAGCATTTCAAGGTCCTGGAGTGGCCTAGCCAGAAAATTTGTGGAGGGAGTTGAAAGTCCGTGTTGCCCCAAAACATCACTGCTCTAGAGGAGAGCTGTATGGAGGAATGGGCCAAAATACCAGCTACAGTGTGTGCATACCTGGTGAAGACTTACAGGAAACGTTTGACCTCTGTCATTGCCAACAAAGGTTATGTTACAAAGTATTGAGTTGAACCAAATGTATTGACCAAATACTTATTTTCCACCATAATTTACAATTAAATTCTTTAAAAATCTTTTTTTCTTCTTTTGTCTCTCATAGTTGAAGTGTAGGCTACCTATGATGAAAATTACAGACTTCTCTCACTTTTCTACGTAGGAGAATTTGCACAATCAGTGGCTGACTAAATACTTTTTGCCCCACTGTACTTATAACTAATATAATAGTATTAGTATTATTCAAGCACTATATAATCTATCTGAAATTGTCTGCATAGAGGTAACATAGGTTCCCTGTAATTGTTTTAGAATGTGCAGTTGTAATGGGCCTCTCTAAGTTTGCACATTCTTCTGACTTCTCCATGTCTGTATGATATTAACAGGGTTCCATCCATCCCTCTTCAGATGATAATTATTCTAACATTCTATGACTAATCCATCGTACTGTATCTTATTATAAGTCTGCAATTTTTGTACACTTATGTTCAGTGCAGATAACTGCAAAATTCTTCTAAACCAGGGCAACTGCCACATGTAGTTTTTTTTCTGAACATGAGGAGGAAACATATTTTAGCCATAGAATGTGTATTGTATTGTGTTTCTGTGCTGGACTCAGAGGGTTGAGAATTCATAAGCAAATCCCTGTTTGCTTTCCCCACACCTAGGGTCACAACAGCAGCCTGCAGTAGCAGAGTCTGGCTTCAGGCAACTCTATCTCTGCAGACCATAGAGGTACAGAGTAGGAACCATTTCCCTTTCCAGGATATCAGCAAGGTAATAAATAACTCACAGTAATACCTCTGATGCAGTCACACCATTCCCTGTGATAGCAGAATTCTATGAAAATGCAGTGGGACATCCATACATGAAGCATAAGGTGGATGACCCACTTGAAAACAGTTTGGAGCAGCACACTGATAATGTATGATGTACTCCAACTGCTCCAGGAGAAGTGTATGGCCATTGAGAATGAGAGAAGAAAAGATGTTAAATAAATTAGATAGATATTCAGTGACATTCCCTATGTGCTAATTACATTTGTTCAAAAAATGTCACTCATTTTTACTGACTAAAGTAAATAAGATATGACATACTGTACAGTGGTGCTTGAGAGTTTGTGAACCCTTTAGAATTTTCTATATTTCTGCATAAATAAAACATCATCTGATTTTCACACAAGTCCTAAAAGTAGATAAAGAGAACCCAGTTCAACAAATGAGACAAAATATTACACTTGGTCATTTATTTAAAATAAATAAGTAAAAGTATGTGAACCCTTGCTTTCAATATCTGGTGTGAAACCCCCCGTGTAGCAATAACTGCAACTAAATGTTTCCTGTAACTGTTAATCATTTTACATTTACAGCATTTAGCAGACGCCCTTATCCAGAGCAACTTACAATTGATAAAATCTTACAATCCAAGCAATTGTGGGTTAAGGGCCTTGCTCAAGGACCCAACAGTGGCAGCTTGGCAGAAGTGGGATTTGAACCCTGAACCTTCTGGTCCATAGTACAGTACCTTAGCCGCTAGGCTACCACAGTCCCTAATCAGTCCTGCCCACCAGCTTGTAGGAATTTAAGCCCACTCCTCCATTCAGAACAGCTTCAACTGTGGGATGTTTTTGTGTTTCCTTTCATTAACTGCTTCCTTCAGGTCCTTCCAAAACATTTCAATTGGATTAAGATCAGAAGTTTGACTTGGCCATTCCAAAACATTAACTTTATTCTTCTTTAACCATTCTTTGGTAGAATGACTTGTGTGCTTAGGGTCGTTGTCTTGCTGCATGACCCATCTTCTCTTGAGATTCAGTTCATGGACAGATGTCCTGACATTTTCCTTTACAATTCTTTGATATAATTCAGAATGCATTGTTCCATCAATGATGGCATGCTGTCCTGGCCCAGATGCAGCAAAACAGGCCCAAACCATGATATTACCACCATCATGTTTCACAGATGGAATAAGGTCCTTATGCTGGAATGCAGTGTTTTCCTTTCTCCAAACATAACACTTTTCTTTTAAACCAAAAAGTTCTCTTTTGGTCTCATCTGTCCACAAAACATTCTTCCAATAGCCTTCTGGCTTGTCCACGTGATCTTTAGCAAACTGCAGACGAGCAGCAATGTTCTTTTTGGAGAGCAGTTGCTTTCTGCGCAAGACTGCCATGCACACTATTGTTGTTCAATGTTCTTCTGAGGCCTTCAGTTACTTAGAAGTTACCCGGGGGTTCTTTGTGACCTGACCAACTATTACACGCCTTGCTCTTGGAGTGATCTTTGTTGGTTAACCACTCCTGGGAAGGGTAACAATGGTCTTGAATTTCCTCCATTTGTACACAATCTGCCTGACTGTGGATTGGTGGAGTCCAAACTCTTTAGATATGGTTTTGTAATCTTTTCCGTGTTAAGCTTCCACAAACATGTGTTGTGAAGAGCAGACTTTGATAGACCCCTGTTCTTTAAATAAAACAGGGTGCTCACTCGCACCTGATTGTCATCCCATTGATTGAAAACACCTGACTCTAATTTCACCTCAATTACCTTAATCCTAGAGGTTTACATACTTTTGCCAATCACTAATATGTAATATTGGATGATTTTTCTCAGTACATAAATGACCAAGTATAATATTTTTGTCTCATTTGTTTATCTGGATTTTCTTTATCTACTTTTAGGACTTGTGTGAAAATCTGATGATGTTTTAGGTCATATTTATGCAGAAATATAGAAAATTCTAAAGGTTTCACAAACTCTCAAACGCCACTGTATATCAGGTGTATAAACTAGTGTTGTGTTCCCCCTTAATATGGTATGGCCTAAAGACTAAGGGGAGGTAACTTGGCATATATACAGTATGTGATGGCAGAAAGTCATGATAGACACATGCCACAATGGAATTCAGATTCACAGTGCTTTACTTGTAGGAAGGGTATAATACAAACATGATAGTGGTGATATAGGCCAAGAGAGTAAATACATACTGTATATCTGTAATTAGAAAACAATTGATTATATGTTCAAGGGTCTAAAATACAAATTTCGTAACTGTTGATCAGTCCACATTACCTTGGAGGAAATGGCTTGTAATTCAGAAATCACTATTCCATCCATGGTGTCAAGTTGTCCTTGGCTGCAAGATGCAGCAAAACATTCAAAAACATGATACTGCCACCACCATGTTTCACAGATGGGATACAGAGTTCATTCAAAATGAAATTAGTTTTTAATCAATAGGATAGCAATCAGGCATGTGTGGGCACCTTTGTTGTATTTACAGAACAGGGATCTTCAAAACACATGTTTGTGGAAGCAACCCGTGATACAAATAAAAAGCTTTTGAGGACCTTTACAAGGCCATATAGTAGTCCATAAATTTGAGATACCAGGTTTTACCAGATTTCAGGACCAGGTTCACCTTATGGTAAAATCTCCCTTTTTGTGTTTCCCCCATCCCCACCTCTGATGTTTGCTGCTGAAAAAAAAAAATTGGTTTAGATAAACTGCAAGGGAACTGACTACTCTAAGCTGCCCCAGATACAGCATGAGTAATAACGTATGATAAAGTGTATAATGCCTGTAGATGACCTGGTGCTATGTTCAGAGCATTAAAAGTTATAATAGATTAATTAACGAACACCTATATAGATGCAGTGAACTTCAGGTTTAATATCCTAATAGTTCTCATTCTGCCTTCCCCTGGAACATCCCATAAATGAATTCATATGTTGTCTTATAGACAACTCTCTGAACTGAGAGTTTTAAAACTGAAATGGCTTTTTAAGTTAATCTGCTGTGCCATTTAAGATATCTGCTTGGAAACAACTGCTAATATTTATGATAACTACAGAGTCTACTGTATGTGATGCTACATCTTCATGCTCCAGTAGGAAAGTGGCACAATTATTTCATTAACATAGTATGATGCATGCCAGTGCAGCTTCCCATACTCCAAGCAAACAATTAAGCAAATTAATTGCCTAATCTACAGACATCCAGTCTCCACTGTCTCTGTAGTGTACAAACTCTAATAGAATAGATAATTTTCATGACAGTGGCATCTGATAATGCAGCATAATCTGACAAGAGCAGTGTTTAGTGTCCAGTGGCGTCAAAAACAAAGGTTTCCTTTGTCATCCATCACACTTCCCTTCTTTAGTCATACAGTAAGAGTTGTTTTCCAAAAGTCATGCAACCTCAAAGGACACTGAGAGACATAGTTAGGAATTCTGGGTCTAGTTCTCTCAGCAGTTCTCCTTCCCTCTCCCAACTCGAGTCGTGAGCCCATGCTCGACCCCAAGGCTTGTGTCTGTGAATTTTAGCTCTGGCCTTCCAGCTCCACTCAGCTGTCACAACACATATCCCGCATGCACACAGTGGACGGCAAGAGCGTGAGCTACTTTCATTTCCCATCTTTCCTTTTACTCATCATCATCATTTATCTTTTTTTGTGTGTCTCCTTGTCTCTGTGTCTCTCCTTTTTGTGTCCCTTGACAATTTATTTGCCGCAGAGAAATTTTCTAACATCATAATATGTCCAAATTATTTTAACCAACAAGATCTTCAGAAAATTATGTAAGAAAAAACAACCAGTTTTAATCACCTTCATGTTTATGCAGTTTGAGAGCATTTAACATGAAGATTATGCATGTCCTTGGGTGTGTTAATTAACATGACTGATGCATGGACACTAATCTGATGTGCTTGTTGCACCATGCCTGTCGGTGGTCCATGTGATTAGCACAGTTTGCATGTTCTCCCTGTGTCTGTGTGGATTTACCTGGGGTACTCTCACATTCCAAAGACATGCATTAGGTTAACTGGTTACTCTAAACTGGTGCATAGCTAATGTGCTGATATAATCTTGTGTCTGTCATGAATATAGCCACTGATGCTAATTCAATGATAAATAAAACCAATGAAACATACAAGCAACATGCCTGTAGCTATTGTTGCCATAACTAACATTATGTTAACATTAGGGTGGCATGGTGGCTCAGTGGGTAGCACAGTCATTTTACAGAGAGAAGATCCTGGGTTCAATCCGCTGGTGGGGTGGCCTGGGTCCTTTCTGTGTGTAGTCCATGTGGGTTTACTCCAGGTACTCTAGTTTCCTCCCAGAGCCAAAAGACATGTGTGTTAGGTTAATTGGTGTCTTTAAAAATTGCCCCTAGTGTGTGTGTGAGTGTATGTGCCCTATGATGGACTGGCATCCTGTCTAGGGTTGTTTCTGACTTGGGGCCTATGCTGCAGGTTAGGCACCGGCTCTCCCGCGAACCTGTCCAGGATTGAGCGGATAAGAAAGTGAGTGAATGAATGTTGACTTTGTGTATATTTCAATAAAGAACCTGCTCCTTACTCATTAGAGGTATTTTTTTACTACTGACGCCTTTGACCTATCTTCTCCTATGTCAAGACATTAATTACACCCTGGCTTTACCATCTGAGCCTTAAGCATGGCTTAACTGAACCCATCACTTAAGCCCAATGAAGCCACATTGACTCTGGCTTGTACCTACACCTAAGTCCATGATTGAGACTGTGGGACCTTCCAAACCAGGGTGGCATTGTTATTTGTACAACCCTTGATGGCCTACCATTTTATATTCCTTAGTCATTTAGAATGGATAATGTTTATGGATTATTTTTGATGGAGGGGGAGAGGGCTTTGAATTAGATGTTAGGGTGTGTGTGGACGATATTTGTTATAGGTAGTGTGTTTGTGTGTCTTGGTGTGTGTTATGCCAGAACTCTGGTTTAGCCCTGTGCATTTGTTTAAGTGACTTGCCCCCTACATGTGTGCAAGTTTGTCTCTGTGTGTGTTGCTCCAACATCCTTGCGTAATATCAAATCTAATTGCCAGGTGTGGTATTTGCTATAAATAAGGGCATGGTATAATATTGCACAGGCGTTACTAAGTGTTTGTTCTTTGTCTTTGCCTGTGACGGTTGCTATTATCAGCATGTTTGTTCTGTTTATCTTTGAGAGCCTTGTATCTGGCATTTTTGTTGTTTATTGTTTAATAAATTCTTTTAACTGTGCTTCTGCCCTTTATCATTGTCTGCTGCTTCAGCTGCACGCAGCCGATCATATTACAATTTTGTTCAAATGAACACAGGTTTTAGAAATGCATCATAAATTAATACCAATTTCCCATAAACACTAAGTAGCAATGAATATTTTGTTATAGTTTATAATTATTACCCTATCTGGTAGTACTAATTTAGATCTTAAAAACATATTACATGCATAAAAAGATTTTGAACAAACTGAATCCTTATATAAAGTACACATCCCTGTGAGAAAAGCTTTCTTCTACAGGTAAGTTGGTGAAAAGGTATGGAAACAATAAGCTTCCAGTCCAGGAGGAATAAAGTCTAATGGAACCAGAAAGTAGGGCAGGACAGAAAGGCACATTCTGAGAGGGGATAACAAAATGACTTGCTCATCAGCGGTCAGGCTTGTAGTTTGAAAGAGCTTTTGTAAAACAGTACACTGATGGGATCTGACAAAATGGAAAAAGGCAGGGAAAAAGAACAAAATAATGGGGAAACAACATGCGAAGAGTCAGTCTTAAGAGTTGTTGTGGAGGTGCCGCTGTGCCATCAGCACACTTCAAAAGCTTCTCAAGTGTACATGAATCAAGCAGAAGACCCCAGGCAGGCAGAGAAAGCCATCAGATGTCTACCTCTGTGCTGCTGAGGGCCAGAGAGTCAGTGGCATCTTAAGGCTTCTGAGTACAAAAGACTTTAAATGAGCACTTAGGTGGCATGAAACAAGAGCTGGAGAGAAGATGAAAGAAGATGAAGGCCGTCTAAAAGGCCTTGTGTCCTGAGGGCTGTGTGATCAGGCAGACTGCTCCATTTAGTTTCACTCGAATGAAAGAATCCACTTGGATGTAGTGGTTAAATTCATTTTGTATGAATTTTGCACATTAAAAACCTTAATGAAAAAATAAATAAATAGAAACTTAAAATAACTGGTAAACGAATACATATCCCCAAGGCTAAACACTTCAAAAAGACTGCTTTTTGTTTTGTTTTGTTTTTCAAAATAACCCTGGCCAATTAAAGCTAATGTAACCACTTTGTCATACTTAGTTTATTTCATGTTTTCCATAACATATTTGATTGAAACCGGTAAATTCTTTTAATTTTGTTTTGATGACTTTTCAAAAATTATAATAAAATTTGTAAGACATTTTAAAAGAATTATTAGCTAATACTATGATGGACTAATACTGGACCACCATGACTCTGACAAGGAAAAGCAGGGATCAAATGTGGGGGAAAAACTTAGGTTCTGGTTAATGCAGGAGGCGAAATATTGCTTGAAGCTAATGTTAGTGCTGCATTGTGGAACCCTAGGCAGGGCACCAATACATCGTAGGGCACATACACTCGTGGCAATTTAGAAACATCAGTTATCCTAACACATGTCTTTGTTATAAGGGTGGAAGCTGGACTACCTGGAGTAAACCCTTGCAGACATGAGGAGGACATGCAAGCTCCACACAGGTGGAGTCCGGGGCCAGGGTTGAACCGGGGATCTCAGAGCAATGATGCGACAGTGCTAACCACTGTACCATAACGTAAATAAAGTAAGTGATACTTTGTGTGTTAATGCAACAGGAACAGGTTTTAATAAATTGTTGGGGAAAACATTACCTTTTTTATTATTGTTACACGGCAACACAATTTCACAAAACTTGTAAGTGGTACAATGACTTCGTTTATATGCCTTTTCTATGTAATTATGGAGTTTGCATTATAATGCTGATATATACAGACATCGTGTTGGATAATCCATTTGGTGTGTAGTTGAAGCCATCTTCATAGTACAGATACCATTCATAATTTATATATTTTCTTTATTTTAAATCCCAGGAAGCCAATGCTTTCTTTGCCAAACTATATACAGTCAAACACATTTATGTTAACGTACAACATCCTGGTGAATGGTCCAGATAACAATTATTTGGATAAATATAACGGAGTATCCATGATATTCTATGGGGAAATTCCTAGATATTATTCCTATATATTCAACCCCCACCTACTTTTAATTATGTTAGCATAATACTGAGGTACAGGGGACTTTATGATGGGTTCTTGAGTCTGCCTGTTATCTATGGCTTGGATGGGACTTTGCCCCTCCAACAAGCAGGGTCTCATTCATCACATGTGCCAATAATGAATACATGTTCAGTACTGTCTCACAACTTTTTCTGTTAGTGCTAAAGCTTATAATATAAAATAAATTCCTAATTAGTCACTGAATAAAATGAAAGCTGATGGTTGTAATTAAAGGTAAGATGCCATTATGAATATGTGTACTTCCTTTCTCAATCATTATTTGTTAAGGCTAAGTAAATAAAATAGATCACTAGGGTATTAAAATAGCCCACATGTATGGGATTTAAATAATAATTTATACACAGCATCATTAATTGTGACACTGGAAGTCCCACAGGTTCCAAGGTGTATCTTGCCATTTTTTGCATTTTATAAACAATTTCCAATTAGTAGTTTAAATCCAGAATGCATATCTGTATACAAAGCTTCAAACCAATGGATTATAAACAGCACTGATGCTATCATTTGCATGAGCTTAGTGCTTTCGGTCATAGTCAACTTAATTTATACTATTGCATATTGATAGTCATATTGAATGGCTTTTGCTGCAGGAGAGGACAGGGATGTTACTTGTAAGGATTTGTCCCTTTTGATCGAGTCTATCTTCAGTGAAAAGCTTTTTCCTTTGTTTCTTATGAGAGGCAGCTCCCTCATTCAACACACAATTTGTCTGCGACTCAGTCAGAGAGAACTGGCTGTCTAAGGGGTGAATTGATTCGTGGAAAGGGCAGTCAAACGTCAATAAGTTTAAAACGTATAAAAACACAACTTAAAAAAAGAAAAAATATATTACAAAAAATCCCAACAACATGATATTGTCCTTAAAAAGGCAAGCTGTAAGAGAAGGTGAAGAAAAAAGGAAAAGTAAACATGGGAAGTTCTTCAATTTCACGGAACAGTGAGTAGCATCATTGCCACATATCCTAATAATACAGAGAGTGATGGCATGAATCAAAATTACCTCCACACAGACTCAGCTACACACCTCCCTAGGTCCAAAGAATGTGTCAGAAAGACAGCACAGTCCTTGTCCCAGCAGATTTACCCTGCTAGCCTTTTCAATCAAACGCTGTTGCTGTGCTCTCCAGGGTGATCCTCTCAGTCAACAGCAGCCAAAAGAGGAGCCAAAGACACCTGCCACACCAACAGGTCCCCATCGCCCCTCCCCCTACAACCTGATCAATATGGATCCAGCAGACAGCACACATGCAAAGGTTACACACATGCACGAACATATGTGGTTAAAATCCCTTGCTTCAGCTGAAGCTTTGCAGATCATTAGTCATTTGCCTGTTTATTGCATTACCAGTTGTAAACATGATTGAGGTAACAGAAAATGATTGGTGATGCCTCTGTTGGAACTATGAGGAAAGAGAGATAAATTACTCCATTACACAACACACTTTCATTTGGGTCACAGATTTTCAGTTGGGTTCTAAAACCCGAGCATGAACACAATGTGGATGTAGAAGAATCTCTGTGAAAAGCCATACATGAATGAAAAAGCCTCTATAAATTAGAAATTTACTGGTACACTGCCAGTGCAGCTTACCGAAGTGGCAGAGGCAAAGGTGGTTAGAGCTAGGATCTGAATTACAACCATACAATTAGTAGTCCAAAACCTTAACCACTTAGCCTTTAAAGAAGTTTTACAGACTAGCAAAAGTAGCATGAATAGATTTTTGGCTAAATTGGACATGCAAGTTCTCATGGCACTGCATTGCTTCTTTTTAAATTCAGGAATCCTGGCATTAGATGGCTTAACTGATTTATTTATTTAATTATTTATTTATTTATGTTGTAGTGTTAAGGATTTTTTCCTCGATGAGTTATGACTATCAGCAAACTTCTAGCATACAACAAATCCTTCTATATTCACATGCTTGACTTACTAGATTTAATATACAGTGGTACCTTGGTTCTCGTTGTCACTTAGTTCCAGAAGGCTTGTCTAGAACCCAAAAACAATGAGTTCTGAGCAACGTTTCCCTTAAGGAATAATGTAATTTGAATTGATCTGTTCCAGACCCCCATAAATTCCACACTGTATAAGGCATTATATGCATTAATGTAGCTGTATTCTACAGGTGGTTCCTGTACAATACAATTCCAGATGTTGCAGCTGGGCCTGTAAATCCTGCACGCTCATAGGCTGTCAAAGCTGGTATCCTAGCTGGTCCCATAAATGCTCGATTACCGATAAATCTGGCAACCGGGCAGGCCAAGGAATTGTTACAATCTCGTGGAGACATTCCTGGGAAACTCTTGCTGTGCTTTGATGTGCATTATCCTGCTGAAAATGTCATTTGGAAGCCTTGCCATGACAGGCAACTCATATGGGACACAGTTGTTAGTGGCCTTTGTTATACTACTAGGGGTGACCAACTGTCATATGTGATGGCTCTGCAGATCATCACACCAGCAGCAAGGGTAGTGTGTCACTCCAAAGCAAAGGCAGGGTTAAAGCACTCACCACAAGGTCTCCATACTTGAACCTGGTTCAAAACCTAAACACAATACGTTTCCATCCATAACAGATGGCAACGGTGGCTGGCTGTCACACCCAGGCCTGATTATCGCCACACCTGTTCTGATCAGGACATCACTTAAATAGGACCTGCCTGACAAAGTGAAGTACACCAAAATATCCTTAAAAGCTACACATGCTGAGATCCAAAGAAATTCAGAAACAATTGAGGTAAGAAAGTAATTGAAATCTGTCGGCCTGGAAAGGGTTATAAAGACATTTCTAAAGCTTCGGGACTCCAGTGAACCACAGTGAGATCCATTATCCACAAATGGCGAAGACATGAAACAGTGGTGAACCTTCCGAGGAGTGGCTGACCAAAATCACCCCAAGAGTGCAGCAACGACTCATCCAAGAGGTCACAAAAGATAACATCCAAAGAACTGCAGGCCTCACTTGTCTCAGTTAAGGTCAGTGTTCATTCCTCCACCATAAGAAAGAGACTGGACAAAAATGGCCTGCATGGCAGAGTTCCAAGACAAAAGCCACTGCTGAGCAACAAGAACATTAAAGATCATCTCAATTTTTCCAGAACACATCTTGAGGATCCCAAAGACTTTTGGGAAAACATTCCGTGGACTGACTCTTTGGAAGGTGTGTGTCCCATTACATCTGGCGTAAAGGTAACATAGCATTTCAGAAAAAGAACATTATACCAACAGTAAAATATGGTGGTGGTAGTGTGATGGTCTGGGGCTGTTTTGCTGCTTCAGGACCTGGAAGACTTGCTGTGATAAATGGAACTATGAATTCTGCTGTCTACCAAAAAATCCTGAAGGAGAATGTCCGTCCATCTGTTCGTGACCTCAAGCTGAAATTAACTTGGGTTCTGCAGCAGGACAATGATCCAAAACACACCAGCAAGTCCATCTCTGAATGGCTGAAGAAAAACAAAATGAAGACTTTGGAGTGGCCTTGTCAAAGTTCTGACCTGAATCCTATTGAGATGCTGTGGCATGACCTTGAAAAGGTCGTTCATGCTTGATAATCCTCCAATGCAGTTATTAGGTTTAAGGGACAATCACTTTTTCACACAGGGCCATGTAGGTTTGGATTTTTTTCTCCCTTAATAATAAACATCTTCATTTAAAAACTGCATTTTGTGTTTACTTGTGTTGTCTTTGACTAATATTTAAATTGGTTTGATGTTCTGAAACAAATAAGTGTGACAAAGATGCAAAAACAATAGGAAATTCAGGAAGGTGGCAAACAATTTTTCATACCACTGTACACATTTACACAGATTTTGAAGGAAGTTGGTAGGGAGATTGTTCCAAACATCTTGCAGAACTAACCACATATCTTCTGTGGATTTAGGCTTGCTCAAATCCTTCTGTCTCTTCATGTCATCCCAGATAGACTCGATGATGTTGAGATCAGGGCCCTGTGAGGGCCATATCATCACTTCCAGGACTCATTGTCAAATCATATTATATTTCAGATCACTTCCCTTGCAAAAATATCATTCAGGGGTAGCATGAATGTGTCTAGTGTAACTGCTAGTTTAAATGGGAATCAGTGAAGTAGTCAGAATAGCACATAATGCACCACAAGCTTTAAGTATCACTGCAGGAGTTAAAAGGATAGGCCAAATGAAAACAGCAGGCACTTCTGTAATCCATAAACAGTCACATAGCTTTAGTTAATACCAAATGTTTCTGAAGATGACAACGAGACATGCTGAATGATGATGAGCTAGTCAGAACACATGTCAGAAAAAAGAAAACATAGTAAGCAAATCCAAATTTAGCTTGTTTAAATTGAGGAGAACCCAGTCCCTGACTCATTTCTGTTTAGGAATTCTGTTTTGCTGGTGTAGAAGGTTAAGTGTGTTATGCATGGTCTATGTCAATAACATAATGGCATTAAATAAGCATTGTTTGCACAAAACACTCTTAGAGATCAGTTTGGCAAGACCAACAAACAAGAACACAGCTCTTTAATAAAAGCCCGCTACTATTAATCTAAGCACACTTCTTTGGGTCACCAAGTCTCCAAAATTACCATCAGTGGTGAGGTTTGGTGATGATTTAAGGAATTAATTTAATCAAAAATTTATTTATTATTTGGACCTTACAACAGAACAATGATCCAAAACATATTTTTTAGATCAATACAAAAGTGGTTTACTGAACACACAATCCAGTTTCTGCCATGACCATCTCAGTCCCATACAGTAGTAACCTTGAGGTGAGCTAAAGAGGAGAGTGCACAAAAGAGGACCTAGGAGATCTGGAGAAATACATAAAGAAGTTTTAAAGAGGTCTTAGGTTTCCTGTGCTGTATTCTCCAGTATTGTTGTTATAGGAGAAGACTAAGTACTAAGTATCTGAGCAGCTAGCGCCGCCTAGCTCCGTACCTGAGCTCGCCGTACCCATTAGCTCCGTGTCTGTGCCACGCTCCTGCAGGTGTTTTTTAGGAGTTCTCGTGGCACACATTTGCGGACACTCCGCTCGGGCTTCCATCACCTTGTGCATGCGTTGGCGCAGTGGAGGCACGTCGTAGGCATATTAGTGAATAGGGGTACTGTACGCTTATGATGTGCGTTTTCTTTATTGTTTTAGTTTTAGTTTTCTTTTGGTAAACTTTCTGTTTCTTTTACTATTTATGTTTTGGTTCACCACTTCCATCTGGAGCTACCTGCATTTGGGTCCTAAATCCCTGTATGTGAACCTGTAAATCCCCCCCCCCCCCCAATCCAGCAGGGCAGACAACAGTCCGATAGCAGAGGTACCGCCAAACCACACGTGCATATCAAGTACATAAGTAAGCATAAACATAGCATAATTCCCCGCATTGTCCGAGAGCTAGGGCCCTTGCTTAAATACAGTCAGTCACAGTTGTACTAGGGCCGTACTAGGGCCCTAGCTTCTCCTTCAGGTGCCCCGCTGTCCAGCGGAGCACCGCAAATGACGTGGTCCGGATCGCTCCTAGTGGCGAGGAAGGGCGTAGCGAGCCCGTGACACTGATGGTGTTTTAGGTCATATTTATGCAGACATACAGAAGTTTCTAAAGGGTTCACAAACTTTCAAGCACCACTGCACACATGGGTTTTCAAATGTAACTTAAAAGTAAAGTAAGAGTATTGAGATGAACATTTCCAGGAAGAAATAGAGTAATCTCGTTTCAATTTTAGTTAAGTTATGAGTAAACAGTAATGTATAACTTTTTGAGTAACGACAGCAACACTGCTTAAGCGTAATTAAGAATATTTAAAGAATAACAATCACAGTCAATCTCAGTAATCACGTTTGAAATCTCTCACACAATCTCTGATTATCTCTTTACATCGTTCACATATTGTTTTCTAAATCTTCAAATAGTGTCTTACAAATCAAAGGGTTAAACATCTGGTTATACCAAATTCAAGTATCAATCAACTTTAAAAATAAATAAATAAATTAAAAACTTACACCACAACGTGCAGGCCTGATTGAGACCTTGCTCATATTTGAAAGAATAGGCCCTGCTCAATTCAAAGATAACAGGAAGGCAGGAGAAACAATTACAAAGGCTTCTGCCCCATATGATACACTGACCTCATTGAAAGTAGATGACGTTTGAAAATACAGGACCGAAGTAGTAACGTTTCTATACAGTATGGCTGCCACTATCTAAATTTCCACTATCAAAACTTTCTTTTTTCTCCCAAAATGAGGCAGATATCAGGCTTTAACTATATTGTCTGGCCATAGATTGGCAAGGTAGATAAAGCTTTAAAAAAAGATGTCTGTGCCCCTGCTCCTGAAAAGCACAGTACTGTATATACTTCAAGGACACACAATCACAGACAGACAGGTTGTCAGTGACCAGATTTGTGTTTTTTCCACTGCCACTTATTTTCATGAGGTGCTGAAAGAAAAGGTAGAGAGTGTTTTGCCTCTTTTTCTGGAGCATGTTTAGGCCATAAGGGCAGACAAACTGCATTAATAACTATCTAGATACTTTCCAAAACAGAGTCAAAACAGAGGAACTTTGAGTGTCTTTCATATGTGAGAGATGTGCTATCTTTTAGGACCCCACCAACACCATCTCCTACCAGTGTATCACTTGGTATCTACAGTAAGTAAAGTTTAGACAGACATGAGATGGATAATTGGTTAGGGCAGTATTTCCAGGATCATGATATTGAGCTAGTAGGAGCAAAATCACAACACTCAAATGTGGAGTTATATACAATATATTAGAATTATAGATTAGAACAGTGCCGACACTGAGTACTAGGCAATTCAGCCTTGATAACTGCACAATGCACATTGCAGTGATACATCAAATGTCATCACATCAAAAAATGAAAAATGTGGAGCCAAAATTGGAGACCACTAATTACAATGCTTTTGGCAAGCAAAAATGCAATCACTCCTTTTTGCCAATCATTTGCTTTGCAGTCTCAGCTTTCTGTCCTAGGCTGACAGAAGTGGAACCTGACATGGTGTTCTGCTATCGTAGCCTGTCTGCCTAAAGGTTTGATGTGTTGTGCATTCTGATATGTTTGCTCACCACAATGGTACAAAGTGGTGATTTATGTTACTGTAGCCTTTCTGTATGCTCATTCCTGACATTCTCCATTGACTTCTCTAATCAACGAGGCGTCTGTAGAACTGCCACTCACTGTATTTATTCATTACTGCACCATTCTCAGTCAACTCCAGAGACTGTTGTACGTTTAAAAATGCTCGTTTTTAAATGCCTTAAATGTCAGCCTGTCTGACACCAACAATCATGCCATGGTGAAATAACCGAAATCACATTTTTTCCCCATTATGATTGTTGATGTTGAAGTCTTGACTGTATCTGCATGACTGTATGCATTCCACTGCATTCACATGATTGACTGATTAGAAAATTGCATGAATGAGTAAATGTAGAGGTGTTTCTATGAAAGTGCTCAATGAGCGCATGTAAACTCATTGACAAATAAAATAATTCCCCAGATAGAAATGTTGGGCATGCCGTTATGTCTCAGGCAGGTATGTAATTGATTACAGGTGTGGTCTGATTAGACACTGGATCTTACCGCAAGAGGGCATAAAAATGCTTCTCCCATTGCCCTATAATAAGGCGCACCAAGGATACTTTTGGGTAGTGTACATCTTGGTGAGGGATTGTTGGCTGCTTGACATGCATCTATGATGCACTCAAAGACATTTTGTCCAGTTGACGGACTTTGAGAGGGGGTGCACCATTGGACTGAGAGAAGCAGGATGATCATATTGATGAATTGCCACCATCTAGGCCATTCTGACCTAGCTGTTAGGAGGTCTTGGGAGCAGTGGTTCCATTAGGGCATGCACACACGGCAAACAGTACAGAGGATCATTTGATCCACCGACAAGCAGCTCCCACATCCAGACACACTCACTGCCCAAATCATTTCCAAGCTAGAAGAAGGAAACTTGTTGTCATGGTACCCATTGTATGTCCTGCCATTGCCAGCTAGCCAACATCACCTTTGTTTACAGTGGTGCTGTGAATGAGAAACCTGTGCAAGATCTACAGGGCCAGCTGCAACATCTGTGGGAAAAATGTGTCATAGAGGTATACAGTGGTGCTTGAAAGTTTGTGAACCCTTTAGAATTGTTTGCATTTCTGCAAAAAGATGACCTAAAACGTCATTTGATTTTCACACAAGTACTAAAAGTAGATAAAGAGAACCCAGTTAAACAAATGAAACAAAACTATTATACTTGGTCATTTATTTATTGAGGAAAATGATCCAATATTACATATTAGTGAGTGGCAAAAGTATATGAGCCTTTAGGATTTTAGCACTTAATTTGAAGGTGAAATTAGAGTATTCAATAAGAATTAGTGGTGTCAATCAATGGGATGACAATCAGGTGTGAGTGGGCACTCTGTTTTATTTAAAGAACAGGGATCTATCAAAGTCTGCTCTTCACAATACATGTTTGTGGTAGTGCATCATGGCACAAAAAAAGGAGATTTCTGGAAAAAAAGAGTTGTTGATGCTCACCAGGCAGGAAAAGGTTACAAAACCATATCTAAAGAGTTTGGACTCCACCAATCCACAGTCAGACAGATTGTGTACAAATGGAGGAAATTCAAGACCATTGTTACCCTCCCCAGAAAAGGTCGACCAACAAAGATCACTCCAAGAGCAAGGTGTGTAATAGTTGATGAGGTCACAGTGGACCCCATGGTAACTTCTAAGCAACTGAAGACCTCTCTCACATTGACTAATGTTAATGTTCATGAGTCCACCATCAGAAGAACACTGAACCATAATGGTATGCATGGCAGTCTTGCGCAGAAAGCCACTGCTCTCCAAAAAGAACATTGCTGCTCGTCTACATTTCGCTAAAGATCACGTGGACAAGCCAGAAGGCTATTGGAAGAATGTTTTGTGGACGGATGAGACCAAAATAGAACTTTTTGGTTTAAAAGAAAAGAGTTGTGTTTGGAGAAAGGAAAATACTGCATTCCAACATAAGAACCTTATCCCATCTGTGAAACATGGTGGTGGTAGTATCATGGTTTGGGCCTGTTTTGCTGCATCTGGGCCAGGATGGCCTGTCATCATTGATGGAACAATGAATTCTGAATTATATAAGACAATTCTAAAGGAAAATGAACTGAATCTCAAGAGAAGGTGGGTCATGCAGCAAGACAACGACTCTAAGCACACAAGCCGTTCTACCAAAGAATGGTTAAAGAAGAATAAAGTTAATGTTTTGGAATGGCCAAGTCAAAGTCCTGACCTTAATCCAATCAAAATGTTGTGGAAGGACCTGAAGCGAGCAGTTAATGTGAGGAAGCCCACCAACATCCCAGAGTTGAAGCTGTTCTGTAAGGAGGAATGGGATAAAATTCCTCCAAGCCAATGTGCAGGACTGATCAACAGTTACAGGAAACGTTTAGCTGCAGTTATTGCTGCACGGGAGGGTCACATCAGATACTGCAAGCAAAGGTTCACATACTTTTGCCACTCACTAATATGTAATTTTGGATAATGTTCCTCAATAAATAAATGACCAAGTATAATATTTTTGTCTCATTTGTTGAACTTGGTTTTCTGTATCTACTTTTAGGAGTTGTGTGAAAATCTGATGTTTTTTTGGGTCATATTTATGCAGAAATAAAAAAAATTCAAGCACCACTGTATGTAGCAGTCAGCTCTCATTAAGAGTTACACTACCCAAAAGTAGAATCTGAGAGCCTTTTTATAGAGTAGAAGGGGAAGCACTTTTACACCATCCTGTGGCAAGACCCAGTGTCTAAACAGACCACATGTAATCATTTACATAACTACACGCTAAATTTTGCAGCAATCTGACATTTCTATATGTGTGCTTTATTTTTTGTCAATGACTGTAAATAAGCACCATATATTTGTAACATACAATTTTTAATGAAAAACTGTTTACTTCCATTTCTACCCTCCCAATTTGTTTTCTACTTCTCAAGTCAGAAGAAAATACTGTGCATCTCAAATACTAAAAAAAACAAAAATCTACACAGAGAAACATGAAAAGTGTTTTAATCAATGCAATTCTGAGTGAATCACTGATCTGCCACTTCTGGTTTATGCCACTTAGTCAGTCTTGGGAGCTATCTTTCCCCTGGCTCACAGCCAAGGTGAGAGCCATGACTGAGGGAGAGAACCGTTCTGTCTCAGTGGCTGCAAACCGGCAAAAATTTGTCCTGCTATCTTGGCAAGTGGCCAGCAGTGATAACTACAGAGACCACTCAAGTGTTTGTCAGTGTCAGGTGAGTGTATTTATGCCTCCAGTCTTAGCCCCAGTGCAGGATGGGAAGCATCCGCTGGAATATCGTCCTGTTTGAGATGAGATTCTCCAGAGCTCCAGTGATATCTGGCTCAGCACACTGTGATTAAAGGTAGAATAAGCAGGATGGAGGTTGTTAAGAGCTCCATTAAGAGCAGGATGTCAGGCTGCTGCAAATTGTGATTTCCTAAGAGCTTTACACTCTGTCATATGGTGTAGAAAAAAAAAAAGTCCTGCTTTGTAAATAACAGCCATACGCTTTCTGTAGTCAACATTGTAAACAAAAACCATTATCAAAAAAAACATTAGCAAAAACTTTAGCATTCACAGTGAATATTTAAAAATGTGGTAAACAGCTAACCCAATCGTTCAGTACTGTTTGATTCAAACGGATAACAGACAATTGGTCCAGTGTCCAAAATGTCCATATAACAGCAAGTCAATTAAGCAAAGAAAAGCAACATGCAAAATGACCAACAGACAAACCTCACCTTGCCAGAGGCAGGCTATGAACCATGGTAAGTTTGTTGGCAGAGCATTGGTTCCGAATGCTGAGCCTCTCTATTTTACATGCCATCTCTGGCAAGGTGAGGTTTGCCAGCTGGATTGTGAGTCTGAGTTGGGTTCCATGTGTGACTTCTGGATATAGAGGATACAAGAACTCAAACCTAAGATCTGACTCGAACAATGACTTTTCCACAACGGATTCATTCAATTTACATTACTCCTTATGGGAAACAAAATTGGTTAGTACTCTGCATTTTCGGTTCTTGACAACCCTTCTAGAACAAATTAATGACGAGAACCAAGGTACCATATACAGTGGTGCTTGAAAGTTTGTGAACCCTTTAGAATTTTCTATATTTCTGCAACAATATGACCTAAAACATCATCGGATTTTCACACAAGTCCTAAAAGTAGATAAAGATAACCCAGTTAAACAAATGACACAAAAATATTATACTTGGTCATTTATTTATTGAATAAAATGATCCAATTTTACATATTATTCCGTGTCAAAAGTATGTGAACCTCTAGGATTAGCACTTAATTTGAAGGTGAAATTAGAGTCAGGTGTTTGCAATCAATGGGATGACAATCAGGTGTGAGTGGGCACCCTGTTTTATTTAAAGAACAGGGATCTATCAAAGTCTGCTCTTCACAACACATACTTGTGGAAGTGTATCATGGCATGAACAAAGAAGATTTCTGAAAACCTCAGAAAAAGACTTGTTGATGCTCACTGGGCTGGAAAAGGTTAAAAAGACATCTCTAAAGAGTTTGGACTACACTAAGCCACAGTCACACAGATTGTGTACAAATGGAGGAAATTCAAGACCATTGTTACCCTCCCCAGGAGTGTTCGACCAACAAAGATCACTAAAAGAGCAAGATGTGTAATAGTTGGGGAGGTCACCAAGATAGGACCCCAGGGTAACTTCTAAGCAACTGAAGACCTCTCTCTTGGCTAATGTTAATGTTCATGAGTCCACCATCACTGAAGAACACTGAACAACAATGGTATGCATGGCAGGGCTGCAAGAAGAAAGCCACTCCTCTCCAAAAAGAACATTGCTGCTCGTCTGCAGTTTGCTAAAGATCACATGGACAAGCCAGAAGGCTATTGGAAGAATGTTTTGTGGGCAGATGAGACCAAAATATAACTTTCTGGTTTAAAAGAAAAGTGTTATGTTTGGAGAAAGGAAAACACTGCATTCCAGCATAAGAACCTTATCCCATCTGTAAAACATGTTGGTGGTAGTATCATGATTTGGGCCTGTTTTGCTGCATCTGGGCCAGGACAGCCATCATTGACAGAACAATGAATTTTGAATTATATCAGAGAATTCTAAAGGAAAATCTCAGGACATCTGTCCATGAACTATATCTCAAGAGAAGGTGGGTCATGCAGCAAGACAACGACCCTAAGCACACAAATCATTCTACCAAAGAATGGTTAAAGAAGAATAAAGTTAATGTTTTGAAATGGCCAAGTCAAAGTCCTGACCTTAATCCAATCAAAATGTTGTGGAAGGACCTGAAGCGAGCAGTTAATGTGAGGAAACCCACCAACATCCCAGAGTTGAAGCTGTTCTGTATGGAGGAATGGGCTAAAATTCCTCCAAGCCGGTGTGCAGGACTGATCAACAGTTACAGGAAACGTTTAGTTGCAGTTATTGCTGCACAGGGGGTCACACCAGATACTGAAAACAAAGGTTCACATACTTTTGCCCCTCACTAATATGTAATATTGGATAATTTTCCTCAATAAATAAATGACCATGTATAATATTTTTGTCTCATTCTTTTAACTGGGATCTCTTTATCTACTTTTAGGACTTGTGTAAAAAACTAAAAAACTGATGATGTTTTACGTCATATGTATGCAGAAATACAGAACATTCTAAAGGGTTCACAAACTTTCAACTACCACTGTGTGTGTATATATATATATATATATATATATATATATATATAGTATATACAGAAATTAATCACCTTGCATGTTTAGGGTGGTAGCAAACTCAGGCTCCTGCAGATGGTGGCAATAAATATCTGCGGTGTGGGAGACTGGATTCATAGATTGAGAAGAGTTGGTGCAGTGCAGTGATTGTCTCATGCCATGTGTGACAAATGGGTCATAAAACAGATGTTAATGATTGGCAAAGAGGAGTGATTGCATTTGGGTGTGCCAAAGGCAACAGTGTGAAGGAAGAAGCTACATATGTAAAAGTATCAAAGCCATGATCATACGGGTCTACCAGCAGGTGCAAAAATCTCAGTCTACAGAAACTTCTCAGAATTGTGGCTGAAAGATGAAACTGATGGACAGGGACTGCCAGGTGTTTCACAGTTTTTGAATAAAAACCTCTCCACTTCCAGGCAAGAATTGTTTCTAGAAGTCAACGCATGTCATTCACAACCAATTTCTGAAAGACCACTCCGCAGGAATCTGCATGAACCATGAACATATGGAGCAGAGTGGCACACCGGTGACAGTCGGCTAAAAGACACATGTTCTTCAAAAACCTCAGGAAGCCTTCAATGAGGACTGCGTGTGAGGTATGGTTCAAGATGGAGCCGATTCTGTCATGTTCAGGGGGTGTCTTAATTATGCAAATATATAAATTTAAATTTTGTCCTTATTCTGAGTGACTTACAAGTAATTTACTCTTACAATCCAAACTATTGTGGGGCCCAACAGTGACAGCTTGGCACGGGGTGGGGTGTAGAAACCCTGGATCTTCAGGTACACAAACTAGTACCTTAACCGCTAGACTACCACAGTCCCAAATCCCAAAACAGAAATGGGTGCCTACCTACATTGAGCTGCATGAGAAACAGGTTTGGCCTTTTACTCATTATCTTACTGAGAAACATAACATTCCTATCCCTCTATTCCAAGATCATAAATCTGCTGTTCACAAGGCTGCAAATGTGACTGATTGGAATGATGAACATTTAGGAGCAGCCACACATCTGACCTGGCCTGTAAAGTCCCCAGATGTGAATCCCCTTGAAAATCTGTGGGAGTTCCTGACTGAATTGCACAATTCTTTGATTCAAGAGTGACTGAACATTGATGTTGCCTACATCCGGAAACTTCATTCCAGTCCATGCCAAGTTGAATCGCAACTTGTATTCATGCTCGTGGAGGTATTACACATTTTTAGGTATGTTTCAGTCACAGGTGAGTAATTGTTTGTCTGATGAGCTTATATGGTGGTGTTACCTCCCTGAAATGTGTTTTTGCAGGATTGGATATGTGTAACTTCCCTGAATATCCTTGGAATATTTCAAAAGTTGGATGTGTAATCTTCTGTAACTGTTGTGTTATTTCACAAATTTCATCAACGGTTCCCGAACTTTTTCATTTGACTCCAAATAACAGACTGTCTCACATCCTCTACTAATTTATCACCTGTGAACATTTGTGAAACTTAAAGAGCAAAGTCAGTTGTAACCTCAGTATATCTCCAAATTTCTCTATAATGGTTTTCATTATGTTTTTTCCCACTCATTCATGCCCCACCTTGTTTATTCACATCACTTAAGTCTGTGTGGCACTGAACCATTCTCGACTTATATTAACCACCCTCCAGATATGAGCCCACTATTGTGATTCAATACTTATAAATGAATCACTCCTTTCCTCTCACTTGATCTCTGTCTCTGTCATACTCTTTGTTTTTACTGATCTCTGTGACCTTAGGGGGGGCTGCAATTAACATCCCAGCACAGACCCAGTCAGAAATAAATGGCCATGGATGGAAGGAGGGAGAGAGATAGATTTCTGTCTCCTGTCTCCTCCGTGCCAGGCTAAATGTCAGGTATTTTTAGCCACGGCCAGGCCTGCAGGTTTGCGTAAAAGATAGTGGGAGGGGTTGCCCTGTCAAGTGGACTCTATTTATTTTATACTGTACATTTAAGGGCAAATTACCCTTCTAGTGAAGTCTATGTTTGTCAAAATGGGAGCTTGAATAGAGGTGACTCTGTGTTCCATTCAGAAGGCTGTAAGTTTAAATCCCAGCTCAAGTTGCCACTATTGGGCTCTTAAACTAGGTCCTTAGCCCTTAACTTCTCATCTTAAGTGTATACTGTTTTGACTGCCACAAATGTAATGTAAACTTGGTGGCTTGCTTGTATAAGTTAAGGTTATTTACACTGAGCTATTAGTTTAATGATAGACCATCTCTCCAACTAAAAGGGCATGTTGTGCTAAGACAGATCAATGAATATGATTGTTTAATATTCTAATAGTGACAGAGATCTTTGCTGAGCTGCTCTTTCTCCCCAATTCTGTATTTTCTAGATAATTAATTTATTCAAGTGTATTAAAACAAGGCAAAATTATGCCTTTTCAGAGAAGTCAATATATTTAATTATTATTATGCATTTTATCAACTACTGCGTACAACTATTGTTAAGTTAATATTACACTGAAAAATGTCTAATCAGTTATTAAATTTAATTGGTAAAATACCTGGCTTTAGAGTAACTACTTTCTCAGGTATAATCAATCACCTTCCAGATAACACACCAGGCTAATTTGACCCTGTCTGACATCAATTGTAGTGGTTTTTATTACTTCAGAAAAAAACAGCAGTTCCTTGAAGAGTCCACTACTAGTAGTGTGTGGTAACACAAAGAATTCACCATAGTAGGAGAGGTGTTTTTAAAAGGGCTCCAGGAAAAAAAAAACATTACATAAACAATGATACATAAAGATTTTAGAGGCTGTAACATTCCCTTGGAGTATTCAGAGGACTATTATGAAGTGAAAAGTGTAGGGCACCACTGACACCTTGGTAGATCAGGCCGTCCATCAAAACAGGATGACAGAGCCAACTGGATATTGATCAGGAAAGTTAGCAAGTGGCCAATGTTGTTGTGCTGGTTAATCTTTCAACACAACAACAACCCTAAACACACTGCCCACAAAAAATAGTCTATGAATGATAGGAAACTGAATATCCTTGAGTGTCCAAATGGGAACCCAGACCTAAATCTGATATAGGTGGATCTGTGGATGGATTTGAAGAGAGCGGTCCATTGCATTCGTCACAGAATTTGACTGAACAGTTCTGCAAGGAAGAATACACCAATGGCTTCATGACAGTGATCCAGGATGGTGGTGCAGAGACGATGCTATATATTGTATTTTCTACTTTTGTCATGTTCTGTTTTCTAGTTGTACGTGTAATTTTAATTGCTTTTGATCACAAGACACTTCTGGAAATCAGTCAAAGCTATCAGGGCATAGTGTGACACCAACCCTAATTCCAGACAATTGCAACATATAACATTCTCCAGTCAGGCCTGGAAGGATTGATTTCCCACAGTAAATGACAATGGCCATACAACATTGGAATTAGTGCAGATAACAAAGGAAATGTGGTATGTGAGTCGGTGTTAAAGCTAAGCTAGCTCGACTTGGACTTCATCATTCCCACCTTAATGCTCTGTACTATTCTGAACATAGAAAACAAATTTGAAAAGATTTGACTGTAGCTTTCTCTACACTTTGAAGTGATGAACTGCTGTCTCCTAGTTTTCGCAGAGTCCTGGCTCCATGTTAACCTCCACCATAGAGCTACATGGATGGACACTGTTTCGAGCCAACAGGTAAGCCACTCTAGTAAAACAAAGGGAGGTGGATTGTGTGTGTCTATGAACAACAACTGATGCACAAACACAGTTTTCACTGGGGTGGAATGTACACCACACCTACAGTGCAACATGTAACGGTAGTGTCTGCCTTTTTATTTACCAAGAGAATTCACTAGTTTAGTTAACATTAATGTGTACATCCCACTATATAAGGATATACCACAGGAACTGTATGGTGGCATCAGTAAACAAATGACTACAAAACCTAATGGCATTTTTATCATAGCTGGAGGTTTTAACAAAGTACCTCTAAAAGCAGTTTTTCCTAAATTTCAGCAGTACGTTTTGTGCCCTACCAGATTTTAAAACTCAACATTAGTGGTTATACAGACTTCCCCTGACTCCACTTTTGACAATCCGATCACTCTTCAGTACCTTTAGTCCCAGTATATTCTCCACTTGACTTCCTCAAAAATATAGCAGCTAGCAAGCTGAGGAAGAGTTAACAAGAACAAACCTGAGTCATATGCAAGTTCTTGTATGTATTCACTTCAGTTCTGTCTTTAATCTAATAATGCTCACAAAGCTAGTTGACAAACTCCACAGTCTAGGTCTAAATGACTGGATCCTACAGTTACTCACAACATAGAGCAAGTTGGAGATCAGAAATCTTCCACTACTGTGTTAAACACTGGTGCTCCTCAGTGATTAGTCTTCTGTTATTCAAGCTGTATTCTTATGACAGGTTTCCCTTCTTATGCAGGTAACCCAGTCATTTACTTTGCTAATGATACAGCTGCTCACAAAAAGATGATGAATTGTAGTCAAGGAGAGAGGACGAAAAGCTGAATGCATAATTTGACAACAAGCAGCTGACCCTCAGGGTGTGTTAACACTTGCCATGTTTGGTTCGATTAAAACGAACCCTGGTGCGATTGCTCCATTCATGGAGTTTATTTGAACAAATGTTGAATGCTGCCATAGCAACCCTGGTGCCACCTATTCAGGGGATCTCAGTCCACTTCCAAATTAACTCTGGTTCAAAGATGTGTAAATGAACCAAACACAGGGAGTGACGTTAAGCGACCTGTAATTTAATAGAACGTATAATGCTTGAAAACAGTTACCAAACAACTGTACTTGATTCTTTCATTCCAAAGCACAGAATACACAAGCATGCCTGATTCTTCTCATTATAGGGGGTAAGTTGCCCATTAAACATTAGTACCACCGTGCCCTTGCAGCATGCATTCTCTTGTGTGTGCATAACAGAGGAATTAAATTGTAGGCGATATCTATGTGATATACCAGTTAGTAAAGTACCAGCACATATTAAGGAATCCTGTAAGCATTTTTAGCTTAGCACTCAGCACTGCTGTGGAAGTTATGGAAATCCATAACTTTATAAAAGCTGTCCAATCAGTATGTGACCTTATTCATGTGACTTTTGTTTACATATTTTGGTTCGATGTTAAGAATGTCAGTGTGAACGCTGATGAACCAGGACTAAAATGCAATAATGTATCATTTTCGGCTTTGGTCTGGACCAATTGAACCAAACTGCAAGTATGAACACACCCTTAATGTTTAAATGAATAATGAGCTTAAATGGCTTAAGAAAAGGAAGGAA
Organism: Ancistrus triradiatus; assembly: GCA_025084515.1. NCBI lineage: Eukaryota > Metazoa > Chordata > Actinopteri > Siluriformes > Loricariidae > Ancistrus > Ancistrus triradiatus. The sequence continues at coordinate 76,702 of JAJAGP010000771.1, read as the reverse complement.
AGTACACACCCCATTGACATACACAGAGCAGCGGTCAAGCAAGTGAACAAGTTTAAGTTTCTTGGAGATCACATCTCAGAATATCTCATGTGGATTGCTCATGTTTTCTGATCCTGTGAAAAAAGCCAACAGTGCTTGTACTTCTTACTTAAGAAAGCTAAATGTCCAGAAAGCTTTCTCATAAACTTTCTACAATAGAAAGAATCCTAATTTGCGGCATCACAGTTTGGCATGGTAACTGCACAGCTAGTGATCGCAAGGCCCTGCAGCAGGTGAACAAAACCTCTGAGACCATTATTGGTACTGCACTTTCAGACCTCAAAAGCATTGGAGAGAGGGGAGCTCTGAAAAGGGCATAAATGATTGCAGAGGACAACGCTCAAATCAGCTATGGACTCTTTGACCCTCTGCCATCAGGCAAACATTTCATGTGCTACTGTACAAACAGGATTGGCAAACAGCTTTTTCACTAAGGCTGGCAGACTGCTAAACACTATTTCAGACACGAAAGCAGATGCTATAAATGTCTTATCAGCTTGAACTCTTGCACATTCCAACTGTTATAATTACTTAATGTAAATACTGTATATTATTGAATAACGTACTATCACCAGCCACTTTAGTAAGTACACCTGTTCAAAGGCTCATTACCACAAATGTCTCATCAGCCAATCAGATGGCAGCAACTAGGTGTGCATTTAGGTGTGTAGACATGGTTAAGAGGACCTGCTCAGTTCAATCTGAGCATTAGAACAGGCTGATATAGATGGGCTAGAATATTGCAGTTTCTGAATATTTCAGAAACAGCTGATCTACTGGGATTTTCACACACAGCCATCTCTGGAGTTTACAGAGAATGTTCCAGAAAACGAAAATATCCAGTGAGTGGCAGTTCCAAAATTGGACAGCAGAAGATTGGAAAAACATTGCCTGGTCTGATGAGTCTCAATTTATGTTGTGACATTCGGATGGTAGGGTCAGAATGTGGCGTAAACAACATGAAAGCATGGATCTATCTGCTTTTACTCTTCCTTTTTTGTGTGATGGAGCACTAAAAGGGCTCACTACCTTATTTCATTGTGCAATATGCAGAATGATAATAATGTTGACCTTTACTTTTGACTTGACTTTTGACTGATGACTATAAATAAATGCTCAAGATAAATCTATGAGTACCAAATCAGGAGACTGATAACATTTCCTACTCTGTTATTCTAAATTTTTTTTTATTAGATTTCAGGTCCTTTCCCGCAAGTAAAATTTTGTCATACACATTGCATTTATAAATTGTCTTATATTCGTTAACCTAAGAGTAACTGTGCTGCTTTTACTGGTTAATGCTACATTACTATAGTGGCAGGAGTTCAGCTTGCCCTTATGTAGTGACTGTCATCTGCAAGGCAGCTTATGTTGGTCTAAAATTTCAGTATACTTTCCTTCATTAATGCTGCCATCACAGAAGTGTAATTTACCTTTCCCAAGGCACTGACACAACCCCATGCCATTGTAGACCTTGGCTTTTGGACTTGTTGCTCGTCTCTGGTCCAGAATAAACAGTGTCTATTTGTACCAAAAAATATCTAGAACACTGATTTTTCTGACCAAAAATGTACATTTCCACTGTATGATGGTCCATCCCAGATGCCGCCCAGAGAATACGACACCGCTTCTGGTCATCGTTATCATAAGGCTTCCTTTTTGCACAGTAAAGTTTTAAGTGGTATTTGTGAATATAACTCCATATTGTTGTGCTTGACAAAAACAAAATATGGAATATATTGGATTTACACATTTTGTCTGCAATGAAATAAAAGTGCTTCCCCCACTGCTCTATTGCTCTTAGCCTTTGCGGTGGAACAACACACTGCCTCTGCTGCTGGTGTGATAATCTGGGGATCCATCGCATACCACAGTCGGTCACCCCTAGTAGTCCTACGAGAGACAATAACTGCTCAGTGATATGTGCAGGACATCCTGCATGTTGCCTCTCATGGTAGGTTTTCAAACCTAACAGAGTACTAGAGCATCCTATCAATTGTAAAGTTTTCCGGAATAAACTTATTCTTTCACTCTAATATTGAAATCACTTATATATATCAACATTACATTCAGACGTATAAAGGTTCATTCGAATCTGACATTATTCTCATTATTCTCAATACACAAAATTTGTTATATCACACAGTCAACATACCGGTACTTTAATTTCCTTAAACTTAACAAGAAGTCAACTTATTGTTAATCAACTCTTTATCATTGGCTTGTGACCTGGGTGCTAACTGTTGACTGTCTGGCACCAGCTTACCACACCAAATGTAAATGTAATCCCTCATACAGTGGTGCTTGAAAGTTTGTGAACCCTTTAGAATTTTCTATTTTCTAATTTTCTGCATAAATATAACCTAAAACATCATCAGATTTCACACAAGTCCTAAAAGTAGATAAAGAGAACCCAATTAAACAAATGAGACAAAAAAATTATACCTGGTCATTTATTTATTGAGGAAAATGATCCAATATTACATATTACTGAGTGGCAAAGTATGTGAACCTCTAGGATTAGCACTTAATTTGAAGGTGAAATTAGAGTCAGGTGTTTTCAATCAATGGGATGACAATCAGGTGTGAGTGGGCACCCTGTTTTATTTAAAGAACAGGGATCTATCAAAGTCTGCTCTTCACATCACATGTTTGTGGAAGTGTATCATGGCACAAACAAAGGAGATTTCTGAGGGCCTCAGAAAAAGGGTTATTTATGCTCATCAGGCTGGACAAGGTTAAAAAACCATCTAAAGAGTTTGTACTTCACCAATCCACAGTCAGACAGATTGTGTACAAATGGAGGAAATTCAAGACCATTGTTACCCTCCCCAGGAGTGATCGACCAACAAAGATCACTCCAAGAGCAAGATGTGCAATAGTTGGCGAGGTCACAAAGGACCCCAGAGTAACTTGTAAGCAACTGAAGGCCTCTCTCACATTGACTAATGCTAATGTTCATGAGTACACCATCAGAAGAACACTGAACAACAATGGTGTGCATGACAGGGTTGCAAGGAGAAAGCCACTGCTCTCCAAAAAGAACATTGCTGCTCCTCTGCAGTTTGCTAAAGATCATGTGGACAAGCCAGAAGGCTACTGGAAGAAAGTTTTGTGGACAGATGAGATCAAAATAGAACTTTTTGGTATAAAAGTATAGTGTTATGTTTGTAGAAAAGAAAACACTGCATTCCAGCATAAGAATCTTATCCCATCTGTGAAACATGTTGGTGGTAGTATCATGGTTTGGGCCTGTTTTGCTGCATCTGGGCCAGGACGGCTTGCTATCATTGATGGAACAAAGAATTCTCTGATATAACTCAGAATTCAAAAAGAAAATATCAGGACATCTGTCCATGAACTGAATCTCAAGAGAAGGTGGGTCATGCAGCAAGACACACAAGTCATTCTACCAAAGTCCGGTTAAAGAAGAATAAAGTTAATGTTTTGGAATGGCCAAATCAAAGTCATGACCTTAATCCAATCGAAATGTTGTGGAAGGACCTGAAGCAAGCAGTTAGAAAACCCACCAAAATCCCAGAGTTGAAGTTGTTCTGTGTGAAAGAATGGGCTAAAATTCCTCCAAGTCAGTGTGCAGGATTGATCAACAGCTACAGGAAACGTTTATTTGCAGTTATTGCTGCACAGGGGGGGTCACAACAGATATTGAAAGCAAAGGTTCACATACTTTTGCCACTCACTAATATGTAATTTTGGATCATTTTCCTCAATAAAAAATGAGCAAGTATAATATTTTTGTCTCATTAGTTTAACTGGGTTCTCTTTATCTACTTTTAGGACTTGTGTGTATTTATGCAGAAATATAGAAAATTCTAAAGGGTTCACAAACTTTCAAGCACCACTGTATATCCCCCTAGAGCTCAATCCTGCTGTACATTGGGATATCAAACCAGTTCAGATGTATAATTGTATGTACAATATGTTTTATCATAGATTTTATTTCTTTTCGGTCTTATGTGTCTATATGTAAATGTCACCAAACACATTTTGATTTCTCCCATGGGACTAACTAAAGCATTGGTTTTCATGCGACTATTTGTCCCTGGGGTAATTAAAGGCAGATGAGATGGCTGAGCTCCATCTTTCTGATATGCGGCTAATTGAAATGCTGCCATCAACCAGAGGTCACCCTGTGGCTCAAGAGGCTCTTCAGCTAAATTCCAAATCAGTTCAATTAAGACTGAATGGCCTAAAGGTTCTAGTGGCTATTGATGGGTTTGGTCTCATGCTGTAGAGTTATTGATGTAATTGGGGCTTTCTTCTTGTGTTTTAATTTTAAGAATGATTGGTTTAAAAATCATCAACAACTTAACTGTATTGTTTTATGTTAAAGAAAACTATATGTAATTAATAAAAATAACACTGATTGTGTAAGTTCTCCTACTTAGAAAGATGAGAGAGGTCTGTAGTTTTCCTCATAGGTACACTTCAGGAAATCACATTGTAGGATTTTTAAAGAATTTAATTGTAAATTATGGTGGAAAATACGTATTTGGTCAATAAAGTTGGTCCAACTCAATACTTTGTAACATAACCTTTGTTGGCAATGACAGAAGTCAAACATTTCCTGTACAACTTCACCAGGTTTTTACGGAGCCACTCCTTCGTTGACCAAGAGGTGTGTTTGGGATCATTATCATGCTGGAAGACCCAGCCATGTTCCATCTTCAATGCTCTCACTGATGGAAGGAGGTTTTGGCTTAAAATCTCACGATACATGGCCCCGTTCATTCTTCCCTTACCACGGATCAGTCGTCCTGTCCCCTTTGCAGAAAAACAGCCCCAAAGTATGACGTTTCCACCCCCATGCTTCACAGTAGGTATGGTGTTCTTGGGATGTGACTCAGCATTCTTTTTCCACCAGTTGAGTTTTTACCAAAAAGTTCTATTTTGGTTTCATCTGACCACATGATATTTTCCCAGTCCTCTTCTGGATCATCCATATGCTCTCTGGCAGACTTCAGATGGGCCTGGACATGTACTGGCTTAAGCAGGGGGGGCACGCCCTGTGCACTGCAGGATCGGAGTCCCTCTCGGCATAGTGTGTTACTGATGGTAGCCTTGTTACTTTGGTCCCAGCTCTCTGCTGGTCATTCATCAGGTCCCTCCGTGTAGTTCTGGGATTTTTGCTCACCGTTCTCATGAACCTGCTTGCCTATTGTAGATTCACTCTTCCCAGCCTGGTGCAGGCCTACAATTTTCTTCCTGGTGTCCTGCGACAGCTCTTTGGTCTTGAGTTTGGAGTCTGACTGTTTGAGACTATGGACAGGTGTTGTTTATACAGATAACAAGGTCAAACAGGTGCCATTAATACAGGTAACGAGTGAAGGACAGAAGAGCTTCTTAAAGAAGAAGTTACAAGTCTGTGAGAGCCAGAAATCTTGCTTTTTTATAGTATTGACCAAATACTTATTTTCCACCATGATTTACAATTAAATATTTAAAAAATCCTACAATGTGATTTCCTAGATTTTTTTTTCTCATTTTGTCTCTCATACTTGAAGTGTACCTATGATGAAAATTACAGACCTCTCTCATCTTTCTAAGTAGGAGAACTTGCACTTTCAGTGGCTGACTAAATACTTTTTTGCCCCACTGTATATGCTCTATGACAGATTAGCCTAGGGTTGTTCCTGCCTTGCTCCCTGTGTTGCCGGCTAGGCACTGGCTTTCCCGCGACCCTGACTAGGATCAAGTGGATAAGAAAATGAATGAATGTATATGTTGCACTGATCTGAGTGTATCAGACACTGCAGTGTGGCTGGAGTTTTAAACCACCTCGATATCACTACTGAAAATAGTCCACCAGCCAAAAATGTCCAGCCACCAGCATCCAGCATCATGTGAGAACTGATAAAAGATTAGAGGATGACTAACACAAACTGTACAACAACAGATGAGCTATTGTTTATGACTTTGCATCTATAATGTGATTGTCTCTAATAAAATGGACATTGAGGGGAATAGTGTTTTAAAAATCTAGCATCCCCAACTGTGTCTACCCAACTGGTACCAACTCAACAGACACTAACACATCAGTGTTACAGCAGTGCTGAGAATGATCCATCACCCAAATAGTGCTGGATCTGTGGTGGTCCTGACAATTAGAGAACAAAATAAAGGGGATTAACAGATGGACTGCAGTTTGTAAATGTAGGACTACAAAGTGCAGTGGCCACTAAACTTAAAAACTTAAAGAATAAGCAGAATATATATAATTTCCCGTATAGATATATATATATAAGCAGAATATATATATAATTTTTCATATATATGTAAACCATTTTAAAACCACTGTAATTTTTTCCTTTGTGTTTGTATGCTGACTTTCCATGTCAGTTCCTCTAAAGCCTAATTACAGTAATAGCACCTGACACTTTGAAAAGTCAAGTGATTTATGAAATCTCCACACAGTATGATGTTGGGGAATTCCTACCCTGGTCACTCATTTTAACCTGGGATAAAATAGTCTCAGTGAATAATTTATTTCTCTCACTAGTTGCCCATTTTATCCATGGACCTAGGGGAACATGCTCAAAGCCTAATATTTGAGTTAGCAGCTTGGCTAGTGCTCCACCTCCACAAATAGCAGGTCTCAAAACAACCATCTCACACAGCTGTGACAGATTGCTGTGCCTGGACCGCATGCACCAGCTCCCCATTATTGCTCTAGATTTAGATTATGCTGTAATAAAAATTAATACACAGAATAAATTGCTTGGTTTATTATTTGGAGAAGCTATTTCACATTTTTCATACATTTTATCACCAGTTTCATGAGACATTGCCCGGGGGTACCCTTGGAAGTTTATTAATTGCATGCAGCAGGTACCCAAGTCACTGGCAGGGAAATGAGTTATAAACAGTAGCTCCTCCTTAAGCTTGTTTGCCATTTCAGAAGCATTGCTAATGAATGCAGCCTCCAATGCTTGCATAGTGCTGAAAGAAGAACTACACACATGGAAAGATTAGCGTTGTGAACAGAAAAGCGCTCTAAATGTTTAGATTTTTTTTAAATGTTTCTGCTGGTTCTTGATAGTTTTGTAATTGGTTGTAATGGTTAAGATGGGCTTTCATGCTACTATCACAAAGAGTGGAGACTAATGTTTTAAACAGTTGACCTGTGACTTCTATTCTACTGTATTTGTAGGTTTATGCTGTTCTAATAAAATTCAAGCAATCTGTGTCAGTTCAATGCTAATCCAGCTGCCCTAATGGACTTGTATGATGCTATTATATTGTATTCTACTGTCTGAAACTACAAAAAAATCAAACAGTAAAGCATCCCATTTTTCCTCTCCATCTGGTGATCAGGGTGAGGGGACAAGGTGAGGGGGAAGGGAAGTGCGGCTATTCCAAAATTCACTGGGTACGAGTTAGAGGTACAACCTGTACAGAGCACCAAGGTTCTGTTGCTGCACCATCCTAACTTCATGTTGCAAGGTAAGCCCAGAGTTTGAACTCAGGTCCTAAGGAACTGTGGTTTGCAGCAGCTGGCTTTTACATGAGGTGCAGGGAGTGGCCTTTATTGCTGCATAGAATTCACAAATACAGTGGAACGAAAGAGTAGCAATAACTGAATAATGCGAGCTTTAAATTGTCAAAAGTAACATAAACTGACAGACCATAATGGCATAGCCATTCTGAGATTGAATAACCGTAACAATGCACACTCATCTGCTGAAGGGCGGTACTGTTATGTTTTCATGCTGACCCTGACTGGAAGACTCAGATCAAACACAGCTTTAGCTGTTGGGCTATGAGTGAACAAACTACTCTGGGTCTAATCAAATCGGAATAGGCTGCACCTGGGAAAGACTCGATTTAAACCTGTGAAATGCCACCACAAATTGTGCTCTCAGTAAACGATATGTTCGGGGCTCATATGCGTACACCAGAGCACCCAGGATTGAACCTTACTGCTGGTTTATCTACTTAGCTGCAGAAACACACCTGGATGCAAGCATACACTCTGTTTCTTCTACAGGCACCTACTTACAAATTATAACAGAGGAGTGCCATAAAACTATATATTTATATAAGTGCTCACTAAAAATGTGTGAATGTAAGTGAGTTATCTCCTCTTTGAGACCTCCCAGGATCTGCATCTTAGGTCTGTCCCCAGTTGCCCCTTAGGGCTCACTTGGCCTAAGTGCTGAAATTGTATGGTCTGGTTTTATGTATATGTGCATTCTAATGAAAGTCTCATGTCCTGTGATCACAGCCACTTGTGTTATAAATTAACTTAAAATGTCTTGCCAAGACAAATACATAAATTTTAAAATGTGATTATATCCTGCATTTGTCTACTCATGTATTAATGTAGTACTGAGTACTAAGCAGTGTTGTATAACTTGTGGGATGCCTTGTGACATCACTTCCTGCCCTGTGAACACTTGTTACATTAGGTGTGTCTGATGTTCTGCTTTGAATTAGTTTGACTGAATTTTGTTTTCAGATTTGACCACTGTGTAAGAGCTATTGTTTATTTGGCTAGATTGTCTTCCATCTTGTGTATTAAATAAGCTAGGGCATTGCTCTTTAACAGCTAGGTGCCTATACTCAAATGGAGTTTTTCTTTAAACCCTGATCCAGCATCACACAAGTGTAGAAGAAGGTAAGTGGTGATTCATTTATGTATTTATTTTTTACATTTTTAAATGTAACCTTTTGTGTGTTCAGTTGTTGTTAAAACTTGGAGTAGATGTGATAAGCTATGCTAACAGGAATGGACTAACTGTTGTATAGATGATATACTGTACATATGACTTGCTGTTGTTTAAAACATTCATTTCAAACTTTAGCTTAGTTTCTGTAGCCTCTTTAACTTGTGTTTTATTGTGTTTGAAAGTTTTAGTTTGCATTGTTAGCCACAGATTCATTTTGGTTATAGAAGGCAAACATAACTAAACGTTTTAGGCTAAGTTGTGCTGCTTGGTTACAAAATGGTGGGACTAGGAAACAACATTCACTGTTGGACATAGTCTAAGCATTTTGGAGTAGAGTTTTAAGTATACATATACAAATTTTGGTATAATCATGGATGGTATTACTTGCAGTGCCTTTGAATGAAGTTGTATCTGATCACACTTATCTTTATGTATGTTTAAATGAGCACAAACTCTGTCATGAGGTTCTTCCTGTGTAATACCCCTGAGTAATGGAGAGCCTCCCAGACCTACTGTATATGAATTGTTCCATGTGATCAATCACAGCTCTAGCAAATATTTGATAGCTTAAAATGTTTATTTTGTACAGTGTAACAGCATCCCATTTTGTGAATATTGTTATTAGAAAATATGTCAGTTTAGTCAGAGCAGTTCATTTCCCCATGTTGGGTGAAACGTTAAAACTATTTTATGATACTCTTCAGCAAGAAATTCAAAGCTATAGGGATTAAAACACTGCAGCAGAGTGCTGATGACATTACATTTGACCAGGAGCAATCCTTTACAGAGGTTTTCAGACATGAACAATGCAGGTAAACAGGAAAGGAACACTACAGCATAGGATACACTGAATTTATTATACACAGTGGCTGGAATGAGTTATCCCTGAAAACACATGTCACAGAGTCATAAACAATGTAGATGGGACACATAACTTGGGATTAGAATCAGTGGTGAAATGAGTGTGTTTTAGGGAGAAACACCATTATCTAAAGGTAAACACTGGGGCTCATGTTACTCTTACAGATCTCTTACATGGGAAACCCTGGATAAAACCTTTTCATGCCATTCATTCTATGTACTCGTATCTTATTTATGATAACTTAATCTCCCAATAATCCTGTTATATTTGAGTATCCATGGTTTGTAAAACATGTTCCAGACATTTTATGTCAATAAAGGAAATAGTTGCTATTGGAAATGCAATGTTAAAGTGTTACAAGCAAAGCAATCCATGCTGAAAGGCCAGAAATGGACAGATTAGTTGATATTCCTCCTATCAACATTTATCTGAATAATTCAAAAGCCGTCTGGAACCTCATTTACAAAGGAGCATTGTGGCTGCAGGTTTTAAGTTTAACTAAGATGGTCTCTGTCTGATCCCACCTGTTGATGCATTAATTTTTGAATAGGTCTTTAGTTTTATTAAGTGTCACTATTGCTTTGTTGAAACCAAAATGAGGTTTCACATCCCTGAGCAAGACCATCCCACCCCAATTACCCTCTCAGAGATCTTGTGATCTTTCTGTTGAATTGCTCCCAAGTGCCACAGTCCTACATGTGAGTTAATTGGCTGTTTGGTGGGCCAGGCCCACTTCACCATCTCAATCATCGATGGAAAATAAAGCAATGACCTGTGAGGTTTTTTTTTTTTATGTTTTTATTTATTGTACCACATTGCACAATCTGTGGTTGAGGTGAAAGATCAGTACAAAACAAGAAGTTCTTTAGATTTACACTCTTTCCCAGAGAAGCTTACAACTGATTTGTACAGTTGTACTGCATATGGTGCAACCCAACCAATTGAGGGTGCTTGCTCAAGGGAATATCCATGGCATGAGATCTTGTAGTATCTCGATGGAAAATGCCAAAAACAAACAACAAAAAAACAGCATTCCTCAAATTTTTATTTCACTGCAGACAGTAGAAACCAGGAACTGGTCAACTTCATTTCATATGTCAGCTATTGATGAATGCTGGTTCTTGAGGGAGTGCCGTCTGAAGGATCAGAAGTCAAAGGTCTTTAGTTTAGGCTTGTGCCCTTTCCCTTTTTGGACTGAAATTCCTCAAGATTCCTTATGCACTGTAGTGAGAAATATGCAAATCTCTTCCAATCTTTTTTAAGAACCATTGTTTTGAAACATTTCAATCATTTTCTCAGACAGTTGTTGACAAACTGGAGATGCTCTTCCCATCACGTGTTTGAAATCAATATTATCTTTATTATTGTCATTTTGTTTACCTCATGTCTTGCCCTAATTGATCCATCTAATTTATTTAATGGGTTGTAGGCCTGAAATACAGGAATGTATGTTTATTAACAAATGAAATGAGAAGAAACACATGAAAAATCATGGGTTCACATTGCATTGAAATAAAAGTCAGTGTAAGAGACACTGCATATTTATTTTTTATTTTTTTTGAAGTGTTTGCCATGGAAAAAAGGCAAGCAGATTAATCCCACTGTAAGTGGAAGCACAGTTTGAGACTGCACCCTTTCGCTGAATTAAGACTCATTATTGGAGTCTAAAGTCTTGCTGAATCAGGTACTTTTGGTTTTTCTTTTTTTGCTTTTGCATAACTGTGTATTGTGGAGCCCAGGTGTGTTTATGACCTCAGAATGTTCTTTTAAAACAGCATTATTGACAGATTGTTTAATTAATACTTTTCTCATGCATATTCTGCAAGCACAGTGGCTTTTTCCTTTTTTCCAATATTGAATGCCATATAATTCCTTATATTCACTGTGATTGTGTTATGTTTACGGTAAATGGCGGTACCATCTCTGTACAAATATGTATTAGTTGTGGGTGCCCATGGTGCCATACAGATCCTACAACCCAGATTGTATGTCTAGTTGCCGCGCATGCCACTTCCCCAAACATGTCAGTATGTGGTTTGATTACTCTAAACTGGCCCTATGTGTATTGTCTTGCTTTGGACTAAGGGCCTGTCCAGAGTGCATTTCCACTTTGCACCTAGGGTGCTCTGGGGCCACCATGACCTTCACCAGGATAATAAATTATTTTCAGAAGTGCTTAATCTTACAACACCAGTTTTAGTTGCAGTACTAGGTATGATCCCTTGACTGGCCATTTCTCCCTCAGACAGAACCAACTGTGTCTGTTTGATACCTGGCTGGAAGGCACAGCTGAGACTCAAACACAGCATCCGCCACAACCCTCATCCTTTGTCCTTCAGAATAAAGGAAAATCAATAATTCTTGGAAGCTTTGTTGCTTGGGATCCTCACATACAGTGGACAAAACAAGAGGATCCTGGGCTTAAAAAGAAAAAACTGAGCTTGGTAGTGTTTACTAGATCCTCTGAGAGGCTGGAAAGTGGGGTCAGGAAGTCTTGAGTGTCTGGAAAGGATCAATAGGGTGAAAAAAAACAAAAAGACAGCCACAGAGAGAAAAATGCCTGACTACTTGCCTATTTAGGGGCTGTTTCACAAGAACTAAACTGCTTCAAAACTGCTCTTAACGTGTGCAAAAGGGATATTCTGTAAATGTCACTTTTCTCACTTGTGTATGTATTCGGAAAGTCTTCAGACTCTGTCAGTTTTTTCACAGTTTATGTTGAGTCCTTGTGCTAAAATAATAACATTTTCTCTCATCAATCTGCACTCAATACCCCATAATGATAAAGTGAAAACAAATTTATTAAAAACGAAAGCTAACTTTCGCCTGGCATAAGTACAACCCCTGGCAAAAAGTATGGAATCACCAGTCTTGGATGAGCACTCATTCAGACATTTCATTCTGTAAAACAAACTCAGATCAAAAACATGATACAATAATAAGGTCATTCCAAAGTGCAACTTGTTGGCTTTCAGGAACACTCAAGCAATGAAGAGAAAACAATTGTGGAAGTCAGTGGAATGTTACTTTATGACCAGCACAGTAAAAAAATATGGAATACTCACGTTCTGAGGAAAAAAGTATGTGAATCACTCAAATTGGATGTAGTAAAATAAGGACCACCATTCAATTTCCTTTCCCTAATGGACACCTGCCTCAGAGTAGATCTCTCGTTAAGTCTGCATTAAAACAGTCATGACAACCTTGGCGGGCTTCTCGACGAAGTGGAGTGGCAAAGAACCAGGGCTTCACAAGAGAAATGTCTCTTGAAACAAAAGAAGATTGTGAAACTTCTTAAAGAAGGTAACTCTTCACGCATGGTTGCTAAAGAATGTGGGCTGTTCACAGTCATCTTTATCCAAATATTGGACCAAATACAACAGCATGGAAGGGTTGTTAATCAAGCGGACTGGTAGAACCAAGAAAAGAACATCAAAGCCGTCAGGACAAACAACTTAATGCCAATTTTTCTTGAAAACCGCAAAAGTACAACTACACAGATGAACATAAATGGGAGGAAGCCTTGGAGCCATGATGTGACCGAACCGTTAGAAATCGCCTAAAGGAAATGGGATGTCAATACAGGAAAGCTAAAAGAAAACCATCATTTACACCTAAATATAAAAGAACAAGACTGCAATGGGCTAACTAGAGGCAATCATGGACTGTGGATGACTGGATGAACGTTATCTTCAGTGATAAGTCAAGAATCTGCATTGGACAAGGTGATGATGCTGGAACTTTTTTTTGGTGCTGTTCCAGTGAGATTTATGAAGAGGCCTGCCTGAAGAAATATGATGATATGGGGCTGCATGTCAGGCAAAGGCACTGGGGAGATGACTGTGGTTAATTCTTCTATCGATGCACAAGTTTACATTGAGATTTTGGACAGTTTTCTCATCCCTTCAGTTGAACAGCTGTTTGGAGGTGATGAAATAATTTTCCAAGATGACAATGCATCGTGCCATAGGACAAAAACAGTGAAGGCATTCCTTGGAGAAAGACACATTCAGCCGATGTCATGGCCTGCAAATAGTCCAGATCTCAACCCAATTGAAAACCTGTGGTGGAAATTGTAAAAAATGGTTCACAAGAAGGCTCCAACCTGCAAAGCTGATCTGGCAACTGCTATCAAAGAGAGTTGGCACCAGATTGATGCATAATACTGTTTGTCACTTATCAAGTCCATGCCTCAGAGACTGAAAGCCGTTATAAAAGCCAAAGGTGGTGCAACTAAATACTAGTGATGTATTTTGAATGGTCTTTTGTTTATCTGTTTTTCATGATTCCATACTTTTTTCCTCAGAATTGAGTGATTCCATATTTTTTTCCCTGTGCTTGGTCAATGAAAGTAACATTCACTGACTTCCACAATGTTTTCTCTTCAATTTCTTTGAGTGTTCCTGAAAGCCAACAAGTTGCACTTTGGAATGACCTTATTATTGTATCATGTTTTTGATCTGAGTTTGTTTTACAGAATGAAATGTCTGAATGAGTGCTCATCCAAGACTGGTGATTCCATACTTTTTGCCATTGGTTGTATTCAGATCCTTTGCTATGACACTTAAAATTTAGCTCTGGATGCCTCCCATTTCTCTTGGTCATCTTTGAGAAGTTTCTACACCTTGATTGGAGACCACCTGTGGTAAATTCAGTTGACTGGACATGCTTTGGAAGGTCACACAGCTGTCAACACTACAAGCCTTGAAGAGGAAAGAAATGAAGAGAAAATATTTATGCTGCACTGAAAGTTCCCAAAAGCACATTGGGCTCCATAATTCTTAAATGGAAGAAGTTTGGAACAACCAGGACTCTTCCTGGAGCTGGTTGCTCTACCAAGAGAAGTAAATGGGGGAGGAGGGCCTTGGTAAGAGGGGTGACCGAAAACCCAATGGTCATTCTGGCTGAGATCCAAAGATCATGTGTGCAGATGGGAAAAATTTCCAGAAGATCAACCATCACTGCAGTACTTCAACAATCTGGGCTATATAGTAGAGTGTCCAGACCGTATCCTCTCCTCAGTAAAATACACATGAAAGCCTGCCTGTAGTTAAAAAAATAAATAAATAAATGAAATCTTAACACTCCAGGTTGGATTTCATGTTTTCCACTGTGCTCTTGGGAACTTTCAGTGCTGCAGAATCTTTTTTTTGCCCCCAGAAAATGCCCCCAGAGCTAATTTTCAATGTCATAGTCTGAATACTTATGTCCATGTGAAATAATTCAAAAATTCTGTTTTCACTTTCTTAATATGGGGTATTAAGTCAAATCAAGACGGATTTATTTATATAGCGCTTTTTACAATGGAGCATTGTCTCAAAGCAGCTTTACAGGGGTGTGTGTGTGTGGGGGGGGGGTGGTCATTATATTTTTGCACGAGGCTGCAACATGACAAAATGTGGGGAAAAAAGTGAGCGAGTCTAAGGGTTTTCAGAATACATTGTCTATTTGGGTATCATGGGTGGCTACAATTGCACAAACTGTGAAATCTGATACAACAAGTCCTTCAGATCTGGCTCGGTTTAACACCTCACAAACCAGTTTATTAGAATTATTGCCCCCTGACCCCCAAAATGAATAATTCCACCCACAGCTTTGGAGTTGCTGTCTGTCAAAGCTATGCGCTAAGCACCAGAACTACTCTGCTGTTGGCTGCACAAATTGGTATGTCTTCCTTTAGTCTCAGAGGACAGAAGATATGACTGAATATTTTTAATGGTGCTGTCTCCGCAACAGTTGAGCGAAAACCTGAAGGTGTGTCCGATATGAGCGAAGATAACTTACTTAGTCAGATAGCTTGTAAGTAGTTACACCATTCTTTTTGAACCTAGTAGCTAATTAGCTAGGCAAACGGTACATGGTTTATTTTTAACAGATACAATTTCTATATTTTTATTCAAGTCATCATTTGCACTTGATTCATATGTGCATAGAATCGAAAGTGTAGGAGTCAGTCCCAAGCAAGAGTCCATTCCATGATTCAAGGCCCTAAGATCTATAAGTCAGCCCTTAAAATAGTTGAAGTCCGTTCCTCACACACAAACTGAATTCGTTTTCTTATCCCCGTAATCCTGGTTGGGGTCGTGGGAAAGCTGGTGCCTAGCCGGTGGCACTGGGCGCAAGGCAGGAACAGTGCTAGATATGGCGCTGATCCGTCTTGGGGCGATCTTGAGTCAGTGCAAAAGAATCAAGCATCAATCCACACTGCTTCTGTGTGCACATCAACCTGCACTTTGGATCCACTCTGTTAGAGAGAGACATGATGGCATTGGTAATCATTGGTAATCATCTGTGGTAGCCTAGCGGTTAAGGTACTGGACTATGGACCAGAAGGTCCAGGGTTCAAATCCCACCTCTGCCAAGCTGCCACTGATTGGTCCTTGACCAAGGCCCTTAACCCACAATTGTTTGGACTGTAAGACTGTATCAATTGCTGCAAGTGTGTGTGCGCATATGCATGTGTGGTTGGAATGTGTGTGTATCCTGACAAAAAAGATTAACGTAGCCTATTCTGCAAGAACAGCAGTATTAATATTTCAGTTTCTTCTTCCAGTGATGAATGATTTGCCATATGCCAGCTCATCTCTTTTACTCAGTGTGTTAACCGACTATGTTAAATGACCACTAAATGAAAGATATTTCAGCAGTGTGGCTGGCCACACCGCTCAATAGACCCAAGTTATTTCCCAGTCTCTGGTGGCTGTCCTGTTCTCATGTGGGTTGAGTCTAGATACTCCCTACCACATCAAAACATACCAGAAGGTGAGTTGGCTACACTACATATTTTCTAGGTGTGAATTCATAAGATCATGCTTTTGGTGAAACTTTTGTTCTGCTTTGCATATATTAATCTAACAATAATACATGACTGCGAGGCAGTAACTCACAGGTGTGGATTCAAACATTAGCCAATGTTCTTGTGTCACTTCAGTGGGCATTGCCTCACAGTGTAGCTACTTATCAGCATTTAAAAAGATCTGTTTTTTGCTCATAGTACAAAACCAAATGGTGGATTGGCACTTACCAATCATTTAGCGGTTGCCCTTATCCAGTGTGACTTGCAATTAAGCTTAGTAGTGGAAAGATAAAGGCTTTGCTTGGGCCCAACAGATGCAGTTTGGTACAGCTGTGAATGAACTTAGGATTGGAAGAGCCTTTTCCACTGAGCCACCTTTGTCCAGCCTGCATAGTATCCCTAATTATCTGTTCTGTAAACAAATGTTTGTGGATAACTAAATATTACAAACACAAACATACCTATTAATATGAAGTTTGTTCCCCTTGGCTACAACAGCCTTCAGTCTACTGAGAAGCCTTTCTACTATACTTTGGAACATAACTGTGAGGTTGAGCACTGGTTTTCGACATTAAACACAGGCATACTGTTGGAATTAAAATTCATCTCATATTAGTCGGAATGAGTTCATGTCAGGGCTTTGTGCAAGCTTTTCAGGTTCTACATCAAAGCTGGTATAACTTTTTTTTTTTTCTTTTTCTTTTATGGACTATTGCTGTAGGTCAGTTTTCATGAGGGAGGTGTATGTTTGTGAGTGTGGAGATTTCATTTTATTAACTTGTAAACATTGACTGGGGATGAAACAACTAATGAGAAGTAATGCCCACATGCCTACAGTGGGGCAAAAAAGTATTTAGTCAGCCACTGATCTCCTACTTGGAAATATGAGAGAGGTCTGTAATTTTCATCATAGATACACTTCAACTATGAGAGACAAAATGAGAAAAAAAATCCAGGAAATCACATTGTAGGATTTTTAAATAATTTAATTGTAAATTATGGTGGAAAATAAGTATTTGGTCAGTAACAAAAGTTCAACTCAATACTTGGTAATATAACCTTTGTTGGCAATGACAGAGGTCAAAAGTTCCCTGTAAGTCTTCACCAGGTTGGCACACACTGTAGCTGGTATTTTGGCCCATTCCTCCATGCAGATCTCCTTTAGAGCAGTGATGTTTTGGGGCTGTCACTGGGCAAAACAGACTTTCAACTCCCTCCACAAATTTTCTATGGGGTTGAGGTCCGGAGACTGGCTAGGCCCCTCCACGACCTTGAAATTCTTTTTACAGAGTCACCCCTCCATTTCCTGAGCGGTTGTGTTTGGGATCATTGCCATGCTGGAAGACCCAGCCACGTTCCATCTTCAATGCTCTCACTGATGGAAGGAGGTTTTGGCTTAAAATCTCATGATACATGGCCCCGTTCATTCTTCTCTTAACATGGATCAGTCGTCCTGTCCCTTTTGCAGAAAACAGCCCAAAAGCATGAGGTTTCCACCCCCATGCTTCACAGCGGGTATGGTGTTCTTGGGATGCGACTAAGCATTCTTCTTCCTCCAAACACGGCGAGTTGAGTTTTTAACCAAAAAGTTCTATTTTGGTTTCATCTGACCACATGATATTCTCCCAATCATCCATATGCTCTCTGGCAAACGTCAGACAGGGCTGGACATGTACTGGCTTAAGCAGGGGGACACGCCTGGCACTGCAGGATCTGAGTCCTTCTCGGCGTAGTGTGTTACTGATGGCAGCCTTGTTACTTTGATCCCAGCTCTGCAGGTCATTCATCACGTGCCTCCGTGTAGTTCTGGGATTTTTGCTCACCGTTCTCATGATCATGTTGACCCCACTAGATGAGATCTTGTGTGGGGCCCCAGATCAAGGGAGATTGTCAATGGTCTTCTGTGTCTTCCATTTTCTTACAATTGTTCCCACAGTTGATGTATTCACACCAACCTGCTTGCCTATTGTATATTCACTCTTCCCAGCCTGGTGCAGGTCTACATTTTTCTTCCTTGTGTCCTTCGACAGCTCTTTGGTCTTGGCCATGGTTGAGTTCGGAGTCTGACTGTTTGAGGCTGTGGATAGGTGTCTTTTATACAGATAACGAGGTCAAACACAGGCTGGGACTGTGGTAGCCTAGCGGTTAAGGTACTGAACTATGGACCAGAAGGTCCAGGGTTCAAATCCCACCTCTGCCAAGCTGCCACTGTTGGGTCCTTGAGCAAGACCCTTAACCCACAATTGCTTGGATTGTAAGACTGTATCAATTGTAAGTCGCTCTGGATAAGGGCGTCTGCTAAATGCTGTAAATGTAAATGTAAATCAAACAGGTGCCATTAATACAGGTGACGAGTGGAAAACTGAAGAGCATCTTAAAGAAGTTACAGGTCTCTGAGAGGCAGAAATCTTGCTTGTTTGTTTGTGACCAAATACTTATTTTCCACTATGACTTACAATTAAATTCTTTAAAAATCCTACAATGTGATTTCCTGATTTATTTATTTTTTTTTTTTTTGCCCCAAAACATCACTGCTCTAGAGGAGATCTGCATGGAGGAATGGGTCAAAATACCAGCTACAGTGTGTGCAAACCTGGTGAAGACTTACAGGAAACGTTTGACCTCTGTCATTTCTAACAAAGGTTATATTACAAAGTATTGAGTTGAACCAAATTTATTGACCAAATACTTATTTTTCCACCATGATTTACAATTAAATTCTTTAAAAAATCCGATAATGGGATTTCCTGGATTTTTTTTCTTCATTTAGTCTCTCATAGGTGAAGTGTACCTATGATGAAAATTACAGACCTCTCTCATGTTTCTATGTAGGAGAACTTGCACAATCAGTGGCTGACTAAATACTTTTTTGCCCCACTGTATATGTTACGTCCATTATGTTCCACCTTTTTGCAATATTGTCTTGAGGTTTGCAATGAAGGTCAATGTTTGATTATATTATAGCCCTGAAGGATCATCCAGAAGCATGCAATCTAAACCATTATTCCATAAAATGCATTGCTTACTTATTTTATTTATTTATTTTTTTGGTAACATTTAAATTGGTTTTGTGCTCAAATATAATCAGTGCAGGAACTGACTCATTGTACCATGAGACGGAGTAGTGGGTTTCATTTCCTGAGGCTTTTCTGGTATGTAGGTTCTTTCTCTCAACTTTAGAATCAAGTAAATAACTTTAAACACCAACATAAATTATGTTTATTAACTTTCAATTTAATTCTTAAAAAATGCATTTAGCACCATGTAGTTATTCTTCAGCATATACAGTACACACATTCATTCATACATGTTTGAAAATACTTTTTGTATGTCAAATGTTTTATGTATTTATTTATATTTTTTACATTTGCTATTTTTCCAGAATTGCTGTTTCATGAAGAAAGTGCTTATATTAACTATGTGTTGTATTGAAAGCAATTTAGGCCAGTTTGGTATTTCACTGGATCATGGTTTCTGTCCTAGTTTTAATGTGATGTTTTAATATTGATTTGTCTAGACCAATGAGTGAGTGGTTATATGGTTTATGTGATTTCTTTTTGAATTTTTCCTGGGCCTAGCTAGATTTGTGATAGTTTGAAAAGTAATGGTTTTTTTTATTTATTTATTTATTTTTTTTAACGAACAACAGGTTTAAGAGCACTCACTGAATCTTCAAGGCCCAAGAACATAGCTCCTGGGATGATATGACATTAAAAACACAAACAAACTAGTTTCAGTTGAACTTTTGTACCTTATTTTAAGCAATCTAGGGCCAAAAACAAGACAGTCACTCATTACATAATTATAATTCCTGAGTCAACTATGTCATCTATGCTGAATCGTTTCAAATGATGGCCTGAACTTGTTTATCTTCAAGGATTTTGAAAAGGGACAAAAATATTTTGTCACATCTCTCTTTTTATAGACCATTTGTGTCATTTACTACACTGAGACTAACTCAAGAATGATATACAGTGTAATTATTTTACACAAATATGCATATGAACAGTACATATACACTGAAAGGATAGTGTATTTGTGTATTTACTAGAACTGTGTGATTACTTTTCATGTAAATGTACTTTGTGTTTATTCTATAATGTACGTCTACCTAAATTGCTTAGATTTGACAAAACCAAAATCTAATATTTACCAGTTAGCTGTCATTTAATAAAGTATTTTATATACTTAAATCTTGCTTTTACTGCATCACCTCCTTGTATTTCTTTTTGTGGCAGATCTTAATGTTCAATGGCATGTTCAAGTTTGTCCCACTTATTTAATTGGGTTCTCTGTCTGTTTTTAGGACTTGTGTGAACATGCAGTTTTAGTTTATATTCATGCAGAAATGTAAAAAACTGTTAAGGGTACACAAACTTTCATGCAGCACTGTATGTTTAATGTAAAGTGGATACAATCTGTAAATTGGTCACCAAAGTGATGTTGTTTTCTGTGGTGTCCATTTCAAACAGTCTACCGACAGAGAGATTTATAGAGACTGCAGATCAGATTAAACTGCTATAAAATGATATGAGGCTGCTGATTGGTACTTGCATCTCTTATTTACAGATGAATCCCCCATCATCCACAGCATTCAACAATTATAAACATATTTCATGTGAAGAATGCATCCACATTTATTCTGACTATGAAATAAAACTCTTTAGCTATATTCAGGGTGTTTGGTAGTTTTTCTGAGAGATTAATTCTTATTCCCATGGTTGCCACAAAATGGGGAAGAATCTATACACTAAAACTGAATGAGAAATTTAAAGGTGAAAGACCTAAGAATACGTCAGTGCATTAGTGTGAAGGTTGTTTTTTATTTATTTTTTTATTTTTATTTTTTTGCTCAGAGTGTCTAGCAGCTCATTAAACAATTATACATTCCCACAAAGCCATTCAGAGCCATGTCATGTTCTCCACCCAATAAAAAGCTAACTGTGTGCACCTACACTTTTAGTAGGAAATTCACTAGATTACTTTATAATACCCTGTCTTGAGGAGTTTGGGATGCCTGTGGCAGGTATGTCTCTGTCCATTTATGCAGTGAGTTCTGAAGTGAAAACTGGGTTAAAAAGAGAAGGTAAGTAACCTTTTACATCTTCATGTTAATACTGCTGGGCAGGCTGCGTTGCTTCCAGCTGTTTTTCCCTTTTTTACCATTTACTCAAGCCAGGTGAGTCAGTCAGCTCCAACCATATTGTATAACAGCCTAAAAACACATCTAACTAAATACATTACTTGGTGAAAATAATCATAAAATACAGGTACAATTTTATTTTTTATTGTTTTATTTTAAATGTGTTCGTGCAGTTTGTCTTCACTTAAGCACAGAAAGGTGAGACTTTCATTAGAAGACTTTTATACAAGTTCATTCCATCACCTAGGTGCCGGTATGGAAAAGTCGTTATGCTTGTATTTCTTTGATCCTGAGTGGTGGGTCTGGTCAACCCAAGCTTGAGTGTTAATGGGTATGATGAACAGAGCGGGTTTTGATTAGAGGCTTTAGATAGGAGAACAGTGAATAACAATGGTGTGTATGGCTTATAAGAAGTTACAAGAAGAAAGCCATTGCTCTCCAAAAATAATATTTTTGCTGGTCATGTGGCATGTGGACAAACCAAAAGTCTATTGGGAACAAAAAACATTTTATGGACAGCTGTCACCAAAATGAAGCTTTTTGGTTTAAATGAGAAGTGACAACTTGCCATCATTGATGGAAGAATGAATTCTGAATTATACCAATGAGATCTACAGGGGAAAAAAAGAAATATTAGGACATTTTTCCATGAACTGAATCTCAAGAGAATGTGCGTCAGGGACCAAGACGGCAACCCTAAGCATACTAGTCATTATATAAAAAAAATGTTGGGAAGATTAAGTTTAATGTAAGATCAAACTCCTGACCTTAATCCAATAGCAATGTTGTAGAAGCAGTTCATGTGAGGAAACCCACAAACATCACAGAGTTGAAGGTGTTCTGTATGCAGGCATGGACTAAAATCCATCCAAGCCAATGTGCAGGACTAAGCAACAATTACTGGAAAAGTTTACTTGCAATAACATTTAGTTATTGCTGCACAAGGCGGTCACACCAGCTACTGAAAGCAAAGGTTCACCATTTTTTGCTACTTACAGATTTGTAATATTGGATCATCCCTGAATAAATAAATGATGTATAATATTTTTCGTTCAGTTTTTTAATTGGGTTCTCCTTGTCTAATTTTAGGACTTCTGTGAAAATCTGATGATGCTTCAGATCAGGTTTATATTTAATATAAATTAATTATTATTTATTTATTATTATCATTATTATTATTATTATTATTATTATTTCCTACCCTTTGTAGGGTGATAATAAAGACACCCCAAAAATCTAAGCGAAACAATGATGCAGCAGGCTAGGTCATTTAGCTGAAATTCCATTGCAGCAACTCGGTATGCTTGCACAGTGGTGCTTGAAAGTTTGTGAACCCTTTAGGATTTTCTGTATTTCTGCATAAATAAGACCTAAAACATAATCAGATTTTCACACAAGTCCTAAAAATAGATAAAGAGAACCCAATTAAACAAATGAGACAAAATATTTTACTTGGTTATTTTATTTATTGAGGAAAATGATCCAATATTATATATTAGTGAGTGGCAAAAGTATGTGAACCTTTGCTTTCAGTATCTGGTGAGGTCTGTGCATCCTGCCAGGGATATGCCACCCCAGACCATCACTGAACCACCACGCTGAATGATGTTGCAAGCAGCATAATGTTTTCCATGGTGTCTCCAGACCCTGTCATGTCTGTCTCACATGCTCAGGTGAAACCTACTTTGAAAAGCACAGGGCTCCAGTGGATATCTGCCAATTATCATGCTCTATGGCAAATGCCAATCGAGCTCTATGGTGCTGGGCAGTGAGCACAGGGCCCACTATAGGACGTCAGGTCCTCAGCCCACCCTGATGAAGTCTGTTTCTGATTGTTTGTTCTGACACATTCACACCAGTGGCCTGCTGGAGGTCATCTTGTACTTTCACAAAGTAGTAGATATCAGTCCTGCTGAGGGGTTAAGGACTTTATACAGCCTTGTCCAGCTCTCCTAGAGTAACTGCCTGTCTCCTGGAATCTCCTCTATACTCTTAAGACTGTGCTGAGAGACAAAGCAAATCTTCTGGCAATGGCAGGTATTGATGTGCCATCCTGCAGTAGCTGGACTAGCTGTGCAACCTCTGTAGGGTCCAGGTACCACACCATGGTACTAGTAGTGATGCTGACCCTTGCCAACTGCAAATGTAGTGAAATATCATCTAGAAAAGATGAGGAGGGGCAAAATGTCAATGGCGTCCACCTATTAAATCATTCCTGTTTTGGTGGTCATCTTAGTGTTGCTCCTCTAGTGCACATGTTAATTTCATTAACACCAAAGCAGCTGAAATTGATTAACAACCCCCCTGCTACTTAACTGACCGGCTCAATATCCAAGAAGTTGAATTGAGTTGATGCTGTGGTGGGGTGGGTGGGTGGGTGGGGTGGGATGGGCAGTAGTGTATATACTGTACATTGCTAAGACCAACCAAATCACCTTTGAAATACTACCAAATTCTTATTGTTGGTTCAAATTCATACATGCAACTCTGTCCCACTTGTATGTGTGTGTGTGTGTGTGTGTGTGTGTGTGTGTGTGTATGTGTGTAACTGTATAAACTGCAGTGCAATACACATTATGCTAAAGAGAGACAAAGGCCAGATACAGTCGCACAATGATAATTGACTACAAATCTACAGCAACTACAAACAGACAATAGAAATGACAGACTAAGAATAAAGGGCCAAGATGTATACAGAAGAAGTGTATAGAGGAAGTATAGGAGGTAAAAAGGGACATGGTAGAAGAAATGGGTGATGGAGGAAGTGAGAGGTATAAATTCAGCACTGAGAATTAGGAATCTACCCCTGGCAAAATGGGAGATAATCCTGTGATGTACACACAGACCGGAACATGTAAAGATCACAGCCCAAACTTCAAGGGCGCTAGCAGGTCTGCCTTGAAGTTTGGACTGTGATCTTTACACAGGTGCCAGAAAATATACACAGTTTGCAGTTACTGATGCTGTCAAGTTAAGTTACAGCAGTGTGCAGATACGGTTCCTGTGCTCTGGTCAAAATCCATGTTGTTCTGTTCAGTTTCTATTCTTCATCTGTATTGACCAGATTACCTCCCCTTTTCACCATAGGCATATTTTTTAAGTCTCAGTGTGTCTTTGGGTGGGTGCTGAGACTGCCACGTGACCACACTGTAGTGGCCCCATATTACACAATGTCTCATTTTGGAGTCTGCAAAACTCCTTCTTGATTGGGCAATGCAGAACGCTCTTTTAATGGTAGCATCATAAAACTGCAGTAGAAACCTGCTGTCTGAACAGCCACTACCCAAACGTCTGCTATAACACATGGGGATTTTGATGCCTGCTATTCTAATCTGCTATATCTGAATCACCCATTATAATTAATGATGATCAGTAAACTTGTGTTAAAAAAAAAAAAGTACATCTGTGAAACTTTCCTGTTACTGTGTAAAGCATAATATAATTACTAGCATTCTAAACGTTACGTTTGCTCTAATTGGTGATTCATGATAATGTAAATCACTTTTTACTCCCACGCACTTAAAGCAGAAGACATTTGTTAGACCGTAACTTACGCGCGCACACACAGTGTGAACATGAAGTATGAAGTATGCAACAGAGAGTGAAAAATGAGTCAAATGTGCAGATAAGATTTACAATTCTAATATAAATCTTACTTCATCAAAAGTAGTTTTTAGTAGTATCAAAAGTTTTTAGTAGTATCAAAAAGGCGCTAGAACAAGGAACAAAGTTTGCTGTAAGAAATAATGGAAATAGTGCTCACACTCACTGAATTCTCTGGGACAAGGTATATTGTGGTACTGTAGTTATCCAAATGGAGATTAGATGAGTTTTATTTCTTACTATCAATAGTGGTTCCAAAAATGTACCCAAGACTTTTAAAGGAAAAATATATTCATTTTGTCAACTAAATAAACATCTCACAATCTTGATTGTGTGCGACTGAGTGTGACTGAATCCTGCTTGCTAATGCAACGGTGCGTCAAAATAATTGTAAGAAGTTAGGTGATGTCCAAAGGCAATTGATGTTTGGTTAAAGTTAAAACAAGTGATGGTTCGAATGTTTTTTGTTAGTTAGTCATAATTTCTTATGGAATCATCTGAGTGTGAGGATCATCTACAAAAGAAGGGAAATGTAGATGGGAACTATTCCTGAGTTTGAGCAAAGTTCTGCAAGCTAGCTATTGTTCAGCTGCTCCTTACAAAACAAAATTTTGACCCCTTGTATATCTCTAGCTGTAGTCCAACTTGGATTTAATAGCACACTTCTGTTTTAATTCCAGAAAGGGCCAAAAAATAAACTGTAGGCTTTCCCTATATGATGACATTGTTTAGATAGATAGATTACTCTAAATGAAACTATGCACAATGTGTTCCTGGCTGATTGCCCCACAGTTGTTATAAATAAGCTTCACCTAGACCAGAAATATGCAGATCTTACCAAGTCCAAGAAAATAACATTTACATTATTTTGGTCTTATTCAGTTTGTCAGTTCCCTCTAAAATAGTGTTTAAGCTACAAAATTCTGCTAATAAAAAAAAAAAAAACAGAAACTGGACCATCCTCTGGCCATCTTTGCTCCACAAAGACTCAGCCTTTTGTGGATGCACCCTTTGTACCAAACCATTATTATAATCACCTGTTGACATCACCTGTCTGAAATCACATCATTATTTAGTTTGGTTTCTCATTGCTAGCCCTAAATTGCCCTGTCCCTTTTTATATACTGTGTGTGAGTGTGTGTGTGTGTGTGTGTGTGTGTATGTGTATATATGTGTGTATGTGTGTGTATGTATATATATATATATATATATATAAGAAAGATGAGAGAGGTCTGTAATTTTCATCATAGCTACACTTCAACTATGACAGACAAAATGAGAAAATAAAATCCAGGAAATCACATTGTAGTATTTTTAAAGAGTTTAATTGTAAATTGTGGTGGAAAATAAGTATTTGGTCAATAAATTTGGTTCAACTCAATACTTTGTAGCATAACCTTTGTTGGCAATGACAGAGGTCAAACGTTTCCTGTAAGTCTTCACCAGGTTGGCACACACTGTAGCTGGTATTTTGGCCCATTCCTCCATGCAGGTCTTCTCTAGAGCAGTGATGTTTTAGGGCACCACGGACTTTTCAAACTCCCCCGCCCGCCCCCCCCCAACCCAGGACTCCCCCTCCTCAACCCACCCATCCCAAAACCCCAGATAAAACACCCCCACCAACGGGGTTGCCCCCACCCACACCCCCCACCCCCCCCCGACGCGACCCCCCCCCATGACCCGTACCCGAAACCCACACGAATGACACACTCCCACCGCCGCCTCCAACTCAAGCAGACTTTTGAAATGCTTTTTACCAGAGCCACTCCTTCATTGCCCGAGTGGTGTGTTTTGGGATCATTGATGGAAGGAGGTTTTTGGCTAAAATCTCACGATATATGGCTCTGTTCATTCTTCCCTTAAAACGGATCAGTTGTCCTGTCCCCCTTTGCAGAAAAAACGGCCCCAAAGCATGATGTTTCCACCCCCATTGCTTCACAGTAGGTATGGTGTTCTTTGGGATGCGACTCAGAATCCTTTTTCCTCCAGTTGAGTTTTTACCAAAAAGTCTACACACAGACCCCTATTTTGGTTTTCATCTGACCCACATGATATTCTCCCAATCCTCTTCTGGATCATCACATATGCTCTCTGGAAAAACTTCAGACGGCCTCGACAAGTACTGGCTTAAGCAGGGGGACATGCCTGGCACTGCAGGATCTGAGTCCCTCTCGGCGTAGTGCGTTACTGATGGTAGCTTTGTTACATTGGTCCCAGCTCTCTGCAGATCATTCATCAGGTCCCTCCGTGTAGTTCTGGGATTTTTGCTCACCGTTCTCATGAACCTGCTTGCCTATTGTAGATTCACTCTTCCCAGCCTGGTGCAGGTGTACAATTTTCTTCCTGGTGTCCTTCAACAGCTTTTTGGTCTTGGCCATGGTTGAGTTTGGAGTCTGACTGTTTGAGGCTGTGGACAGGTGTCTGTTATACAGATAAGGAGGTCAAACAGGTGCCATTAATACATGTAATGAGTGGAGGACAGAAGAGCTTCTTAAAGAAAAAGCTACAGCTCTGTGAGAGCCAGACATTTTGCTTGTTTGTGGGTGACCAAATACTTATTTTCCAGCATGATTTACAATTAAATTCTTTAAAAATCCTACAATGTGAGTTCCTGTTTTTTTTCCCCCTCATTTTGTCTCTCATAGTTGAAGTGTATCTATGACGAAAATTGCAGACCTCTCTCATCTTTCTAAGTAGGAGAACTTGCACAATCAGTGACTGACTAAATTTGTGTGTGTGTGTGTGTGTGTCGAAGGCCTAAAATGCAGGGATGGATGTTTATTAACAAATAAAATGAAGTTGACCAGGCAAAACATGAAACATCTTGGGTTCAAACTGTCTGCAATGAAATAATAGTAAATGTATGTTACACTGATTTCCCTCCTATACTGTTTCAACAGTTTCTGGTTTGGGGTTGTAATATTTTAGATAAAATGTGTAGCTCTGGCATATCTGGCTAATACCCTGAAGCAATATCCACTCTTGAGAACTTTATTTAGCCTAGATGGGCCTATGGTTAAAGCTTACCAGATAAGATATTAGTGCTGTTGCCTCTTTGGAAGAGTGTTACAGATTAGATCTGTATTTGAGCCCATAGCCATTTCTGGCTGCAAATCTCTGATCTTTCTGTTTGGGGCAGATGTCCTTTTGCTCTCCTCTGCCACTAATAATAACACTTATTTGTCTCAGATTTATGTGAAATGCATTCATCTGATATGAAAGAAACAAAGGCAACCTTCACTCAGGTTGGTAGCTGCCATATGATAGAGATGGCTTAGATAGCGAATGGGAACTGGGAGATAAATGGGATACCACCCTCGTTAAAAGAAAAAACATGACGCCATTAATTTTTTGTTGGTTTGAAAACGTTCCTATGAACCACTGTTTTGTTGTAGCAATCCTTTCCAGTCACTGGAATGGGGCATATTTGCCAGAAATTTGAAAACAAATATGAGAAGCTGATTCAGAGATATTTATTGACAACACACCAGGTAGAAACAAACAAACAAAAAAAAAGATGGGGCAAAATGAGTCAAAAACAGTCAAGAGTCATAAACCAGAGCAAGCAATATCACAAATCCAATAATCAATACAAAAAAGTCCAGAAATAATGATGTGGCAGGAGTTTTGTGCTGTGGAATGTAGTTTAGACTTGAAGGAGTAATGACAATGTCAGACAATGTTTGTACATTTAGGTAAGTGACTAGGCATAATTCTACATAGTATTATCTTCTCAAAAGTGCCAGCTATATTCTCATTATGTATAACCTGTGTCAGTTTGATATTGTACTGAATGTACTCTATATTCAATAGGTTTTAACCAAAGTGACCTACAGTTCAAACCTGGGTAAAATAAAAAGCACAAAGTAGTTGTGAGTTAAGGACATAGGTGGACACAATCATCAGCTGAAAACTTTGAACACTAGATCCCAACATGCTTTAGATATCTTAGTATTGGTGATTGTGTAATGTTTTATTCTACTGGGGGCTAAAGCAGAGTCCACCCTCTGCTTGAGCAACATTTTAAGTCTACTGAGGCCTGCATGGTTCTGGTGGCCCAACCCACATGGGCACCTATTTATAGAGCTCACACAACAGGAAGAAAAAAGGGGCCAGTTCTACCTGGCAAGCACCACTGCAGAGAGGACTATAACACAGCCAAGTGGAAAAGATAAGAGAAAATGAAAATGAGTGAGGGTGAAATGAGAACTGAGGAAAAAAATGATAGGAAGATCTGACTCACACTGATTTCCCAGTATGTGTGACATTTACTGTGTTGTGATGCTGTCCACCAGAGAATATAATTAGGACATGCCTACATTAGTACAAACATATACAAAGTAGTTCACAGCTAAGATTCCAAATTAATTGCACAAAATTCCTGTGCAGTCTAATAGATTTCAGTTGCTCTGTGCAGGTGATTTACAAGGAATAAAGTGTGTAAGCTATAAATGATAACCGATTATAAAGAAAATGAGATGTTACTGTTTATACACCAACATTTATGGGCATAAAAATTACATGGGTACCACTTTGGGATTTGTTGGCCTTTGCTACCTCAGCAGGCTTCACTTTTTCTGGAGAATTTTTTTCAGTAGATTTTGGGCAAGTCTTTTCAGTAGAGGTTGGGCATTGGGTTTGGTCAAGAAGCCCTGGCTCACTGCTGGCATGAGTTAATCTCAGAGATGTCTGATGGAGTTAAGGTCTGGGATCTGTGCAAGTCAGGCCATCAACATTTCAGTGTTTGTGTTCAGGGTGGAAACCCAATGAAAGTGTCATATTGAGTCAATGTGGTGTTCAGTGCCACCCATTCTACTACCTGTATCTGTTGTTATTCGACATTTGTATGCTTTATATTATGAAACTCTTGTGAGTGTGGTGGAAATAAGAAATCACTAATTAGGAGGATGTCAACAAAGTTTTAGCCATATGTTGTATAAATTGAAAGTCAAGTAAATATGATCATACTGAATATAAGTTGCTGAATGAAAAAGGGCAACTGAAACAAGATTTTGTCATTTGTGTTAGGGCTTGTGCTTTATTTCATTTAATGTCACTTTTTTTCATCAATGGCTATTCGCAACAGGAACAAAGTTACATTTGATACTAGTGATTCACATTGGGCAAATTTAGAGTGACCAGTTATCCTAGTGCATGTCTTTGGCATGTGGGAGGAAACTGGAGCACCTGGAGTAAACCCACCCGGACACAGGGAGCACATGTAAACTCAACACAGGAGGTGTTCCAGGTCGGGATTGAACCATGGATATCTGGAGCTGTGACGTGACTGCGCTGACCACACGTACCACTGTGCCACCCTTGTATCATGTGGTATGACAAGCCCCAAAGCAAGACACAGCTTTTAATTAGGCAGACACTAATAGTACACTGGCCTGTCCGATCCCAGTGGCTAGGTTAGGTTTTATGTGTATTTAAACAGAACTGAGAAAAGAATTTTAAGAAAGAAAGCCATTCAACATGTTATATTTTATGCAAGTGACTCCAAAGCAATGGCTAAATGGGTGGATTGTAAGAGAGTCAGTGAGTCAAAAGAGGAAAAGTGTATTGAAAGTTGAAGGAGTCTAATCTCTTTTTTATAATTGAGGTGAGTCTGAGCAGTAAGGAGAAACAGCGAAGGGGTGAGGGAGGATTAATTTGGTTGGATATGGCTCCCTTTTATCTGTCCTCAGCAGCTATGTTGGAGAATTGGCCTCATGCCCCAGACTGGGCAGGAGAGAGTGAAGGAGAAGATGACAGGAATGAAGGGATGATCAGTTGGTATGTAGGCCATTCCAGCCCTTTTTAGAAGAGCAAGCCTGGAATAGCACTGACATGGAAAACTTCACATGGTTAAGTGTCCCATTTGAAGCCTCTATGCTAAGACCTTCCTCTCAATCCCTAAAGAATGAATTATTCTGAGAAGGGACAGAGCTGGGGTGTTTAA
This sequence comes from Ancistrus triradiatus, assembly GCA_025084515.1. Classification (NCBI taxonomy): domain Eukaryota; kingdom Metazoa; phylum Chordata; class Actinopteri; order Siluriformes; family Loricariidae; genus Ancistrus; species Ancistrus triradiatus. The sequence goes on along the minus strand of JAJAGP010000771.1, from coordinate 45,625 downwards.
ACTTCTTTAGAGTTTAATTAGTCAGAGAATATCTTAACTTCCAAATGGTACACTGTGTGACTTTACTTAACATATTGAGTGATGATACCTTTACAGCAATTTACAGTTGGTCTTTGTAGCTGAGGGTTAAATGCTTAAATTGCTAAGAGTAAAAGGGTAAAGTTATTACATTTTTATATCAACAACAGCGAGAATTGCGTACGCATTGTGAGGTTTTCTTTCCAGTTTTGACTCCACTTATCCTTGTCAGGTTAGCAGGTGACCCAGACCGTACCCATAATTTAATCGGTGTAGGTGGAAGTGCATTCTGGATGGGATGCCATTCCATGCCATGGGTTGCAGTTACAGCACTGGGGGATCATCTCCCATCTGGCCTTCCCTTAAACGGGCATGGCCAATAATGCTTGTGCGATGCCCGACCCGGTGAAATGCGGTTAAATAATTGCTGCTTCACCACTCTAGCGCCCTATTCTGGGTTATCTTGCACAAACACTGCTTCAGGTACCACAGCATCTCAATTTGGTTAAGATCAGAACTATCACTTGATCACTGATTAACTTGTGTCTTGTTTCATCATACACCTTCTGCTAAGCTTCAGATGATGTGGTGGTACCTAGCTATCATC
>JAJAGP010000771.1:0-40000 GCA_025084515.1 Ancistrus triradiatus | reverse complement strand
TCAGGATACATAGTCCTGCTGAAAGAGGCCACTTCCATTAAGAAATAAAGTTGCATTGAACCAATTTACTTGGTCTGTAACAATGTTTAGGTAGGTGGTATATGTCAAAGTACCATCCACACGAATGCCAGGATTCACATTTTCCCAGCAGAACATTGCCCAGAGCATCACATAGCTAATGTTCTTCACGTCAGTGGTTTTAATGTTATGACTGATCGGTTGCCTCACAGATTCAGCATCCCCGGGTCAACCTCTGCCTCCACCTGTGTGGAGTTTGTCCTCTCAGTGTCTGTGTGGGTTTTCTCTGGGTGCTCTGGTTTCCTCCAACAGTCCAAAGACTTGCATTAGGTTAACTGATTATGCTAAATTGAATATGTATGACCAGTTTCAAAGTAACCTTTTGTACCGATGTAACTTTGTGTCTGTTGTAAATGGCCATTGATGCTGAGAGTTATTAAATAAACCCACAAACATTCTAGATGCAACTATGTATAAGCATTCAGTAAGGCATGAAAAAGCCCAGATGTGGTCACCATATTGTATGCACACAATGACTAATCTATACGTTATTTAGACAAGGACTCAAGTATGATTTGTTTTTTTTTTTTAACATCCATATGTTTTTTACTTGATGTCAACCAAGCTAAAGATCAGCTATGCCCTGCTCTTTTCAGTTCTAATTTGGGTCATTTTCATTTCTACAAATCGGCCGTCTGTTTGTATAGCCATATGAATTTGAAAAGGTAGAGAAGAAAAATAAGATTGGAGTGCTGGAGAAATGGAGCCTTGTGAAGTCCTAGTTATAAACCGTGTCTGACCAGTCTTTCATCCTATTTCAGTCTATTTGTTTGTGCTTATGTGCACCAGAGCATAATCTACTAGTTTTAAAGGGTACAATGTTTGTTATTCTCATGCCCAATGTGCTTCAAATCGCTTCACACATCAAATCTCTTTATCCTTTACCAGCAGCAGTAACGTTTCCTGGATTTCTTTTCTACTGCACAAATCATGGTGAAAACAAATCCACTTAGAGTCTGTAGAGAATCATATAAGCATACTCTTAGGGCTACCGCCACAGTGCGAGAGCAATTGCTTCCATAATGCCACAGTCGGGAACAGATCTCACCACCTCTCGTTTTTGTGGTCATTATTTTATAACTCTCCTTTGTTTTTCACCACCCACATGTATAGGTATAAAAATGATAGAGCCCTCATTTAAAAGACTACTCAAACCAGGGCAACACTCCATAAAAATAGGATTGCAAGAATACGTTTTGTTGGATGTAGAGACAGGAATTAAGTAGCTAGTCTATGAGAAGTTTAGTTTTATGCAGCGTGTTTTGGCCAACCACATCACAATTTTAATTAATTAATCCTTGTACTGATAATGTAATTGTTTTACGTAGGTAAATTGTTCCTTGAACTGTTGCACATTTAGTTTCTAGTTTTAACTTACCATCAGATTTTGGTCCAACTGCATATCATCACAAATAATACCTGACAGAGGTCTCACAGACATGCTTGATGACTGATCCAAGACTGCTATTTGAGAAAGTGGTGGCTGGTGTGTGCAGTGTGTGAAATTGTTGGTGTTGTTCCCCACCAAACAGTACATGTAGTTTGTTGCCAAGCTGCTAATAAATAAAATATGTCGATTTGATTGTATTCCATTCAGTAAAACGTCAAATTCTGCAGCAGAATATTTTTTTCTTTGCTTTTTCTGAGATGTTTTTGGAGGATTTTTGCTGAGTTCCTCATTCCCAGAGCTTCATTATATGGTTGTAATTTGATATACAAGGGTATGGATTATAGTAATTACATGCAAATTATAAAGGAACGTGCGCGGGACTGATTTGCGAACGATTGGTATTCATTAACATACACATGTTCTACTACTAAATCTGATGGCATTCGTGAATCTGGTGGAGGTCCATTTTACACATAATTTACTCGCAGTTTGCTCGTCTTTTTACTAAGGTTTCATGAATGAGGCGCAAAGTGTCAGTCAAAGAGATGGGAGTCTGTTCTTGTATGGCTCGAAATAACTGCCTGGTGATGTTACCAACATGGCGACGGAGTGAACAGACTTATAATGATTTCGCAGACTGGACTTCACGTTTGCGTCATAGAAACAATCGTCAATCACAGACTATTTCTCAAAATTGCGTAAATTATCTTAAACTGTAAATGTGATTGTACAATCATGCGGGCTGCTCAGTAAAACATTTTTTAGCATCACATATGAATGTCAATTTGTCTAATTTTTTTGTAACCTCGTTAAGTCTCCCAACTCAACCCTCACCAAATATAGCCATGAATCACGTGGGCGAGATATGTTTAGACTGTATTAAAGTTTTTTTAATTATTATGTTATATTAGTTTCATAAAAACTACAGTACAAAATTTAAGTTTACAATCTTTTTTTGTTTGTTTTCTTAAACAATAATTTTACTGATGTAACTCATAATGCACTACAATACTGAGAGGTAGGGCAGGTCTGCCAACTTTGAGGAACTTGAAGAAGAGAGATTTGGAGTGACGCAGGCTTGAGCCATTTTGTTAGAAACAATACAATGCAGCCTGTCTGTTTACCGACATTGCATGACATATCAGGGGCGATTCTAGTATCAGAGCTTCAGTGCTGAACCTGTGAGCCACAAAGCCATCACTTGGTTTCATACCATTTGTGAGGCAATGGGGGAGTACTGTCTCCCATTTTCATTAGTGAAATATTGGTTCTATATTAAAATACTGTTGTTGTTTTGTTTGTTTGTTTTTTTGTTTGTTTTTTTGGTTATTGTTTTTTGGTAGAACATTGGTTAGTAAAATGGTTTTAACATTTGTTTCAGCGTATCAGAAACGTCTGTGGTTTTTTTTTTTTTTTTTTGCTGTTGTTGTTTTAAGCAACAAAACAACTTTTCCCCATATAGAAATGCTTATGCACCCCTAAAAAGAGGTTACCTTTGACCCCTGGTTCTGTATATTAAGCTACAGTACATTTTGCCAGTGAGTGCAAGCCAATAGCTACCATGTGTATGTTGAGTACAGATAAACATTGTCTTCTGGGGGAAAAAAGCTTAAATGAACTTTTCATGTGGTATATACAGTATACAGTAGCATGTCATTTCCGTTAATATCATATCTTTTATGGGGATCAAACTTGAATGCATACTATAGTATGCTTAAATACTAAAAACAACCTTAGGTCTTCCTGACATGGATTTCGGAACATTCCTTTGATATTTTGCTCTATGTTGACATGATTGCAACACTCACTTAAAATCAGTTAGAATAACAAGAAAAGTTGCATAATTGTTCCACACACACCATATCTAAAGGTACAATTGCAATTTTTTATCTTATAGTATGCATCACATCAAACTCAGCTTTGCTCCACCAAGCATTTTGTCACTTAATAGCAAGGGTTTTGTTGTATGTTTCTCACAGAGAAATGTAATTTAAACATAATGACAAAACAGCCTGCAGTAAAATATACTGGGTATTGGCAGACGTGATGGATGGCAGAACCATTGGCAAAACTAACATTTAAAGTTCAGCTCTCAGACAGACAGACTGACATACAAAATGATGTACATGTCCATTCAAATAAGGCCAAATTGCTTAAACTTAAATGCATGATAGTGTCACGACCACATCACACCCGGTCTGAACTTCCCAGCAAGCTTCACTCCTGCCATGTCACTCACTCCATTGATCCAATTCACCCATATACTGATCACTCACACCAGTTCCCACCTTGCTCTTCACTATGACAAACATTAAAACGCTGGTTTTGCACTCATTACATCACAAAGTTTCATTGCTCCTGCACTCAGCATGACTTTGTTACTGAGCATTTTCCTGATACTCTGGAAATTGACTTATGTGTATGACTTTGTGTTTGAACCCTGCTTAGTTTGCTGGATTCTGCTTTCACCCTGTGAGTTTTGGATTCTCTGCCTGGTTACATCGACACTTTGGTTATTGAACTCTGAACTGGTTTTTGACATTGATACTGCTCAGCCCTTTTTGTGGCTCTGCTCTGTTAATATAATGATGCTTGCTTCCTCTGCCTCCAGTTTCTGCAAAATATTTACCTTTACATTTCTGTCATTTTGAAGGCACCCTTACCCAGAGTGGCAATTGATGCAATCCAAACAATCGTAGGTTAAATGATTTGCTCAAGGACCTAACAGTGGGTGATTGGCAAAGGTGGGATTTGGGGTTCATAGTCCAGTATTTTTACCTTCAAATATACAATTACATTTAGTCATTTGGCTGACACCTTTATCCAAAGCAACTTACAACTGATACTATCTTACAGCCAAAGCAAATGTAGGTTAAATGCCTTGCTCAAAAGAACAAACTGTGATAGCATGTCTGAGGTGGAATTTGAACTCTGAAACTTCTGCTTCAAAGTTCAGAAGCCACCACTAAGTCACGACAGTCCTAGTACTAATGGAAAGGACACGTATAGCTTAACCCTCCAATTCCCCACCAGGAAACTTGGTTTGTAACTTGTTGCACCTTCTACCTGTGTACAGTGGTGCTTGAAAGTTTGTGAACCCTTTACAATTTTCTATATTTCTGCATAAATATGACCCACAAATCATCAGATGTTCACACAAGTCCTAAAAGTAGATAAAGATAACCCAGTTAAACAAATGAAACAAAAATAGTATACTTGGTCATTTATTTATTTAGGAAAATTATCTAATATTACATATTAGTTGTTTATATAGCATATTGGCAAAATTATGTGAAGCTCTAGGATTATCAGTTAATTTGAGGGTGAACTTAACCAATGGGACAATCAGGTGTGAGTGGGCATCCTGTTTTATTTAAAGAGTAGTGATCCATCAAAGTCTGCTCTTCACAACACATGTTTGTGGAAGTGTATCATGGCACGAACAAAGGATATTTCTAAGGACCTCAGAAAAAGAGTTGTTGATGGTCATCAGGCTGGAAAAGGTTACAAACCATCTCTAAAGAGTTTGGACTCAACCAGTCCACAGTCAGCCAAATTGTGGAGGAAATTCAAGACCATTGTTACCCTCCCCAGGAGTGGTCAAGCAACAAAGATCATTCCACAACCAAGGCGTGTAATGGTTGGCGAGGTCACAAAGGACCCCAGGGTAACTTCTAAGCAACTGAAGGCCTCTCTCACATTGGCTGATGTTAATTTTCATGAGTCCACCTTCAGAAGAACACTGAACAACAATGGTGTGCATGACAGCGTTGCAAGGAGAAAGCCACTGCTCTCCAAAAAGAACATTGCTGCTCGTCTGCAGTTTGCTAAAGATTACGTGGACAAACCAGAAGGCTATTGGAAGAATGTTTTGTGGATGGATAAGACCAAAATAGAACTTTTTGGTTTGAACAAAAAGTGTTATGTTTGGAGAAAGGAAAACACTGCATTCCAGCATAAGAACTGTATCCAATCTGTGAAACATGGTGGTGGTGGTAGTATCATGGTTTGGGCCTGTTTTGCTGCATCTGGGCCAGAACCGCTTGCCATTATTAATGGAACAAATGAATTCTGAATTATGTCAGAGAATTCTAAATGGAAAATATCAAGACATCTTTCCATGAACTGAATTTCAAGAAAAGACAATAACCCTAAGCACACAAGTCGTTCTACCAAAGAATTGTTAAAGAAGAATAAAGTTAATGTTTTGGAATGGCCAAGTCAAAGTCCTGACCTTAACCCAATAGAAATGTTGTGGAAGGACCTGAAGCAAGCAGTTAATGTGAGGAACCCCACCAACATCCCAGAGTTGAAGCTGTTCTGTATGGAGGAATGGGTTAAAATTCCTCCAAGCCGGTGTGCAGGACTGATCAACAGTTACAGGAAACGTTTAGTTGCAGTTATTGCTGCACAGGGGGTCACACCAGATGCTGAAAGCAAAGCTTCACATACTTTTGCCCCTTATTAATATTGGATCATTTTCCTCAATAATAAATGAGCAAGTATAATATTTTTGTCTCATTTGTTTAACTGGGTTCTCTTTATCTACTTTAAGGACTTGTGTGAAAATCGAATGATGTTTTAGATCATATTTCTGCAGAAATATAGAAAATTCTAAAGAGTTCACATACTTTCAAGCACCACTGTATATCATGTATGGTTTGAACAACTAGTGTTTACACACATTGTCCAGATGTGGTATGAGGAGGTTATGGATGTCCTTGAAGATAACTTTTAGTCAACAAATTGTAGTGTAGAACAGAAGAGACTTTATAGCAGTTGATAGGGAAGAGGTAAGAAGAATCCAAATTGGTGATGAAGGAGAAAATTGGAGAAAGTAGGGATTGTAGGAGGAAAATGAGAGAGGTGTGGAATGTAAGGAAGAAAAAAATCAGGCTACTGCCCTGCAATCAACAGTCTGATGGAATATTTGATGAAGGCAAATACTTTCTTCAGTAGGTTTGATAATGTGCCATCCACTTACTAAACTCCTTTGCATCTTCTTATCACACCCCCTGGCTGTATCCTCTTTTCATCCTCTCTGGACGATCATAGCATGCGGTCTCGGCCTCCCATCATCTTTCAAACCTCTTTTCTGGGACCAACTGTGCATTACTACAGAATATATACAAGCTGAATCTGCGACTAGAAGGGTACTGGTGCTTTATAAGATACAGTATACAGACAAAAGTGGACACCCCAAAATTACATCACAAATATGGCTATTGGTATGGAGTTAGCCCCCAACTTTGCTGCAACAACCGTACAATAGTACTACAACTGTCAAGAGCAGTTAGCAGAGCTGGTACTGGAGTTATTCTTCCACCCAGTTTTGCCAGAGTGCGAGCTCTGGGTATTTACTCATACTAGTGAAAGTGCTAAAGGCAGAAGCCATAGCCTTTGCCCAGTCCTACTCATGCCTGCCCTAGGCATACCATGTGTTTCTGAGTCCCAAGCCACCATGCACCAACTGGCAAGACTGCAAAATATTCCTCCCTCCCTCTTCCACCCTTTCTCCTTTATATTTGCTTATTTTAGGTGATGCTAAACCTCCAGTTTCTACATGCACATTCGCACTATTCTCCATCTGGCCGCAAGGTCGAACCTTAAAAAGGACACTCTGCTAAGAGGAATGGAATCACTGCTTCAGGCATAGAGCTATTTATAATCACTTTGCTTCTTGTGCTTCAGTTTACCTCAGATTTGCATAGTAAACAAATGATGTAGCTCGGCCTTTATATAGCTGAAAAAAATCTTTATACAGACAAAGATATATAGTCCTCATTGACATTGCAGTGCTAATGCAGTAGTATGAGTTCTCTCTTTTCATAGAGAGAGAGAGAGAGAGGTGGGGTGGGAGGCAAGAGGAAACAGAATGCTAGAATCTAATCTTTTACATCATATCTTTTCATCTATGTGGATCTTAATATCTCACCAATGTTTAATCCCTTTCACATTCTCACATTTCTGTTTTTCATTTCATTTCCTTATTACCGCTTTACAATTCCCCAAGCTTTAGCAAATATCTCTTTGAATCTGACTTGATTTTGACTTGTATACTAGACTTGCATACCTGTTTGTGTCTTTACATGTGATAATTAGAGAGTCACCATTTTTGAGGAAGTTATATGAATTTGGAAAACTGACTCTTGCAGTTTTGCTTTAGCAAAGTATAACATCCTGGATGTATTGATTCCAGACCATTGTTCTTTATTCTTAGTGCTTTTTCATTAAACATCCAAAACTCTGCACCAGATCACTACCCTCTTAACAGGTCATTAGCCTGAGTGCGCACTTTATTTTATTTTCCTTGTTAATAGTCAGCTCCCATCAAACCTGATGACAGAACCAATAAACTATATCAGAAGGAGACCAGCCCATTTGCCACATTGAAATCAACAGTTTTAATGTGAGGACTACTGCAGGTACTACCCTAATAACACAAAATACAGCTGCTATAAATATGTATAGAATCACCATTCAGTATGTTCCCCTAGCCTCAGAGCAAATAGATGATAGATATGGCACCAAATGTTCGTTCGTTCGTTCATTCATTCATTCATTTATTTTCTAATTCACTGAGGGTTGTGGGAAAGCTGGTGCCTAGCCGGTGGCACAGGGCACAAGGCGGGAAGTTTTGTTTAAAAGCTGAACATTATACTTTATGGCTTTACGAAGCATAACTCAAGCAAACTAAATTAAATGATTTTAGATAGCTTCATATTTCTTACAGATCAAGTAGAGGAAATATGGAATCACGCGATGTTGAGATAAAAGAATATGAAATCATCAACATGGGACTGTGGTTGCCTAGGAAATGGACCAGAAAGTCAAGGATTCAAAACCCACCTCTGTCAGGCTGCCATTGTTAGGTGTTTGAGCAAGGCCCTTTACCCAAAATTGCTTGGATTGTAAGATTGTACCAATTGTAAGTCGCTCTGGACGAGGGCACCTGATAAACGAAATGGCAAAATTTCTCAATTATTACTTTTTTGTTCCTCCTCTGGCTTTAATGAAGGCATTAATTATATGAGGTGTGGACTACATTAATGAGACATTAATTAGACAATTTTCACACAGGGCCATGTAGGTTTGGATTTTTTTTCTCTCTTACTAATAAACACCTTTATTTAAAAACTGCATTTTGTGTTTACTTTTGTTGTCTTTGACCAATATTTAAATTGGTTTGATGTTCCAAAATACTTAAATGTGACAAACATGCCAAAAAATAGGAAATCAGGAAGGGGCAAACACTTTTTCACAACACTGTATCCACACAAGAGAGAAACTCGATCGTCCACACAAGGTTTATAACACATTTCTTTTCTATTTTGAACTGATTTAATTTATTTTTTGTAGTTGTTTGTTTAGTGTCATTTTATTCATGTTCAGAGAGGCAAACTATTTTATACATCAGCAAAGCTATTTGTTCCACACCATATTTTTCCAAGTTGTACCCCAATGTGAGCAATTAATTTTCTACCCTAATTTTAAAGAATATGATTATTATTGTTTCCCAATTCAGCTTAACTGGGTCAAAAACAGCATATAAAATAACCTCATATTTATTCAAATGTAATCCTTTGAGGTGCCACACAGTTGACATTTGTTACTACCAAATTTTCTGATGCATCTATTTTGCATTATGTATTACTGACTCTTACATAATGGCCTTCGTGAACATTAGTTAGCAAATGGATTTGCTTAGCATTAATAGCAGCTCTCAGACCACTGCCATTTGGTTCTGTTAATATTATCATGGCTAATTTAGCATTTAATATCTGCCGTGAAATAGCAGCAAAGGCACTGCTGTTGGAATTCATAAAAATGGCCATGATTAAAATATAAGGAGCTAATCGGTGCCCACATACTTAATGGTTCCATCTCTGCTGTGTTATTTTTAGTGGTCTGACAGGAACAATTATACTTGCCATATGGCATTTTCTTGTTGCTGTTTTGATGAATGATTGGAGGTCATTGCTCTAACTGTGGGCTACTGTTAAGGTAACTGTGTTGTCAAGGTTACAGCATGCTTGTCGTGGCCATTTTGCACACAGCTTCATGTTCCTTTTCTTATTTCAATGTCATTTATTTTCAAATCATTCAGTCTGCTGATGAGATATGATTCACATAGGTGGGTCTGTGCAGAATTTACAATGATCTGAAAAAGTGTCCCTTCCTGATTTCCTATATTTTTTGCATGTTTGTCACACTTAAAGTGTTTCGGAAAATTATACCAAATGAAATATTATTCAAAGACAACACAAGTAAACACAAAATGTAGTTTCAAATGAAGGTGTTTATTGTTAAGGGAGAAAAAAAATCCATACCTACATGGCCCTGTGTGAAAAAGTGATTTCCCCACTTGTTAAAACATAGCTTAACTATGGTTTATCACACCTGAGTTCACTGTCTGTAGCCACACCCAGGCCTGGTTATTGCCACACTTGTTCTCAATCAGGACATCACTTAAATAGGACATGCCTGACAAAGTGAAGTACACCAAAATATCCTTAAAAGCTACACATCATGCCGAGACCAAAGAAATGCAGGAACAATTGAGAAAGAAAGTAAATGAGATCTATCAGGCTGGAAAGGGTTATAATGTCATTTCTTAAGGACTTTTCGGACTCCAGCAAACCCCAGTGAGAGCCATTATCCACAAATGGCAAAGACATGGAACAGTAAAGATATGAACCTTACCAGGAGTGGCCGGCCAACCAAAATTACCCCCAGAGTGCAGCGACGACTCATCCAAAAAAAATCACAAAAGACCCCAGAACAACATCCAAAGAACTGCAGGTCTCACTTGCCTCAGTTAAAGTCAGTGTTCTTGCCTCCACCATAAGAAAGAGACTGGGCAAATATGGTCCAGAGTTCCAAGACGAAAACCACTGCTGAGCAAAAACAACATTAAAGCTCATCTCAATTTTTGATTGATGATCCTCAAGACTTTTGGGAAAACATTCTATGGACTGACAAGACAATAGCTGAACTCTTTGGAAGGTGTGTGGGTTTGGGTTCTGCAGCAGGACAATGGTCCAAAACACATCAGCACCTCTGAATGGCTGAAGAAAAACGAAATGAAGACTTTGGAGTGGCCTAGTCAAAGTCCTGGCCTGAATCCTATTGAGATGCTGTGGCATGACCTTAAAAAGGCCGTTTATGCTAGAAACCCCTCAAGTGTGGCTGAATTACAACAATTCTTCAAAGATGAGTGGCCAAAATTCCTCCACAACGCTGTAAAAGACTCATAGCAAGTTATCACAAACGCTTGGTTGTTGCAGTTGTTGCTGCTAAGGGTGGCCCAACCAGTTATTAGGTTTAGGGGGCAATCAGTTTTTCACACAAGTCCATGTAGGTTTGGATTTTTTTCTCCCTTAATAATGAACACGGATTCATTTAAATAAGTGTTTAAAAACTGCATTTTGCGTTTACTTGTGTTGTCTTTGACTAATATTTGAATTGGTTTGATATTCCGAAACACTAGTGTGACAAGCATGCAAAAAATTGGAAATCAGGAAGGGGCAAACACTTTTTTACAGCACTGTATAGGTCACTGAGTGGTGTTTTGTTAATTAAATAAACATTAAATAAATGTTAATTAAACCGGGTGGTTGGTTGATGTCAGGGTGTGTGTATCTGCTCTTCACCTGATGTGCATCCAATGTTAAAGCTGTGTAATAGTCCCTGTCAAAACTGCCAACTCAAGGAGCATTAGTTTACACACACTGATATTTTCCACATCGGAATATTGATTGCTTAATGTACATAATGATATACCAAAGCCCAACAGGACTGAAACCTCACGTTTGTGTTTTTATCCCTAAGCTTTAAGTACATAATTAGTAAGTGCTATCAAGTTGTTTGCATCTTGTAGCACCATATGGATAACATGCTTTTCTAAAATGAGGTGTCATCATGATGTGAGAAAAACTCACGTCTTTACAGCACAATGGACTTTAATTTTGTTCTTATTTGTGGCTTTTTTGGAGACTTTATTCAGGCGTGCTCATGCTGTACGAATAGGACGTGTTTTATAGAGGCAGCTGACGTGTTCTTAGCGATCACACTACATGCATACTAGTCCAACTCAACCGTGCCTTAGCCTGCCTCTTTAGTCGGACCTGAGCACAGTGTACCGTATCTAGACACAGTACAGTGTGATTACACTAGTCACTATCAAACCACACTTTTGGGGTCAAACGTGCTCAGGCTTTGGTACAGATCGCCTAGTGTGAGTACCACCCAACTAGCCATCACTCTTCTTGCTGTCTACTTGGATAAGAGCATTTCAGTTTGGTTACCTGGCTTTCGAGTAAAATTTGAGGTTTGACAGGACCAAGGATCTGTTTGTTTGCTTTCTTTGCCACCTAAGGGATTCTCATAAAACTTAATTAGCACAAAAGTTATCAGTGTAATTACTACACATATGTAAAAAAGAAAAGTGTCTTTAGATTGGTGACCATTTCATGAAAGATATTTCTGTTGTCATTGGTAGAAAATAGTTGATGTGATCCCTTTGTGAAGTAGCTGAGTCAATCGTGATGCACATTAAGTACAAATGCATTCGTTACAACCCAAATCTATATAGTAGCCTGAGCATTGTCCAGAAATGGCACAGTTGAATAACTAAGGGCTCCTGAGTGGAACAACTGTAAAGCATCCACCTTATCAACAGGAGGCTACCTGTCAGGGCGCATATTTTCAGTGTCAGGAGAACAAAGGAGCAGAATTGACACCTCTGTCTGCACTGGAGATATGGCATTTCTCACTCCCCTATCAAGATAAGTGATGGCCAATGTCAAATGTCGGTGTGCTCAGATGTACAGAATATACTTGGATTTAACTGCACTTTGATATTGCATGGACATCAGTTCAAAAAGAGGCAGTGGCTGCTCATGCATCAGAGAAATCCAGAAAGCTTTCATGTGATAAGGGAGACATGGCTAGAGTGGGGCGACTGGAAACAAGTACACTGAGAGAAGGAAAAATATCTTCCAATCTTCAGGTTTAAAAGTCTTTATTGATGTACCATTTATTGGCTTGTTAAGTTAAAGAAATTGCCCATTGTCATTATGGCCCAGACAGGAACTGAGTGACCCAGCTGGTCTGAAAGCAGGAGTGCACCTATGATGCTCATAAATTATTTGGAAGGGTGAAACCCTAGTAAAGCTGAACGAATGGAAGGTTTGGTAGTATGCTGGACATTACTCTCTCAATCTCTCTTTTTATGTCAGTATTCATTGAGCACTCCCTCTTTTTTACCTCATGCAATGGTTACCTGGATAATAAATTAGCATACATTTCAGCTCAGCATATCAATGAATACCTTCTGCCAAGCTTGAAGCAAACAGCATGGCTGGCATGGTGCCAGTACACCTGCTGGGGCCATGAATACAGTGGTGCTTAAATTTGTGAATCCACAAGAATATAATTCTGTATAAATTTAACCTAAAGGTAACAATGGTCTTGTATTTACTCAATTTGTACACAATCTGTCTGACTGTGGATTTGTTGAATCCAAACTCTTTAGAGATGGTTTTGTAATCTTTTCCAGACTGATGAGCATTAACAACTTTTGTGATGTGAAAAGAAATATCCTTTGTTTTTGCCGTGATACAGAATTGTTATCGATATCGAAATGATTTGACAAAAAAATTGTGATGTTTAGACTTTGATATATGAGTACTCTTTCAATACAACAGGGTGCCCACTCACACCTGATTTTCATCCGTTAACTATTAATTAGAGGTTCACATACTTTTGCCACTCCTAGATATGCAATATTGGATCAGTTCCCTCAGTAAATAAATTTTTGTCACACTTACTTAATTGGTTTCATTTGATCTACTTTTAGGACGTGTGAAAAATCTGACAATGTATTAGGTCATATTGATGCAGAAATATAGGGGACGCTAAAAGGTTCACAGACTTTCAAGCACCTCTGTGAGTGTGTGTGTAGATATCAGAACACAGTTAGCTGTGATGTAACAGATGCTGCAGTGAGACACTGGCTGGGTATGAAAATAAACACAATATAGCACAGTTAATGAGTTAATTAAGATCATGCCTTAATGTCAGCAGGTTAATAATGTGATCAAAAAAGTCAATGCATTTATACTTATGGCTACAGACAAAACATGACAATGTTCCCCATGCCATTTCCAGATATTTAGAGACATTGGTATCTGGGTATCACACATTTTGTCATTTTGAGTAACTTTATACCAATTGGAGATTCAATGATGGGCCATTTTACTCCTACATGCCATGTTGGTCAGTAGGCATGGCAACAAACATACATGCATAGAATATACAAAGATTTAGATTATAGGTAAAATAATTCCAATTCATTGCATTTCTACTGTAAAACTCTCTACTATTGTGTTATGTGTTTACTCAGTGAGATTATCCTCCAGATGTTGTCTTTTTTTTATTTTGTTAATCCATTTTTTTTCTCCCTTTTGTTATAAATATCTCAGACGCATGGTGAATGACCAGGCAGAGTGAGAACAGAGGAGCAGATGAATTTATTAAACACAGGACACAAAATAAAGTCAATAGCTAACTGCACATGCACAGTAAACAGTGCTGTATCCCTTGCATAGTACCATGCCCCTGTAAATATAGGCATGAACCTGGTAATTAGGTGCGATACTAAGCAGAGCATGTTGGAAGGATAGAGCAGACACAAAAGGTACGTACAGTGGGGCAAAAAAGTATTTAGTCAGCCACTGATTGTGCAAGTTCTCCTACTTATGAAGATGAGAGAGGTCTGTAATTTTCATCATAGGTACACTTCAACTATGAGAGACAAAATGAGAGAATTTAATTGTAAATTCTGGTGGAAAATAAGTATTTGGTCAATAACTTTGCCAACAAATGTTATGTTACAAAGTATTGATTTGAACAAATGACAGAGGTCAAACATTTCCTGTAAGTCTTCACCAGTTTTTCACACACTGTAGCTCCATGCAGATCTCCTCTAGAGCAGTGATGTTTTGGGGCAACACGGACTTTCAACTCCCTCCACAAATTTTCTATGGGGTTGCGGTCTGGAGGAAGGCTAGGCCACTCCAGGACCTTGAAATGCTTTTTATGCCACTCCTTCATTGCCCAAGCGGTGTGTTTGGGATCATTGTCATGCTGGAAGATCCAGCCACGTTCCATCTTCAATGCTCTCACTGATGGAAGGAGGCTTTGGCTTAAAATCTCACAATAAATGGCCCCGTTCATTCTTCCCTTAACACGGATCAGTCATCCTGTCCCCTTTGCAGCCCCAAAGCATGATGTTTCCACCCCCATGCTTCCCAGTAGGTATGGTGTTCTTGGAATGCAACTCAGCATTCAAACACGACGAGTTGAGTTTTTACCAAAAAGTTCTATTTTGGTTTCGTCTGACCACACAATATTCTCCCAGTCCTCTTCTGGATCATCCATATGCTCTCTGGCAAACTTCAGACGGGCCTGGACATGTACTGACTTAAGCAGGGGACACGCCTGGCATTGCAGGATCCGAGTCCCTCTCGGCGTAGTGTGTTACTGATGGTAGCCTTTGTTACGATGGTCCCAGCTCTCTGCAGGTCATTCATCAGGTCCCTCCGTGTAGTTCTGGGATTTTTGCTCACCATTCTCATGATGAGATCTTGCGTGGGGCCCCAGATCAAGGGAGATTATCAGTGGTCTTGTATGTCTTCAATTTTCTTACAATTGCTCTCACAGTTGATTTATTCAGCACACAAGTCGTTCTACCAAATAATATTTAAAGAAGAATAAAGTTAATGTTTTGGAATGGCCAAGTCAAAGTCCTGACCTTAATCCAATCGAAATGTTGTGGAAGGACCTGAAGCGAGCAGTTAATGTGAGGAAACCCACCAACATCCCAGAGTTGAAGCTGTTCTGTACGGAGGAATGAGCTAAGATTCCTCCAAGCCGGTGTGCAGGACTGATCAACAGTTACAGGAAACATTTAGTTACAGTTATTGCTGCACAGGGGGGGTCACACCAGATACTGAAAGCAGAGGTTCACATACTTTTGCCAGTCAATAATGTTTAATATCGGATCATTTTCCTCAATAAATAAATGAGCAAGTATATTTTTGCCTCGTGTTTAACTGGGTTTTCTTTATCTACTCTTTGAACTTATGTGAAAATCTGATGTTTTTTTAGGCCATATTTATGCAGAAATATAGAAAATTCTAAAGAGTTCACAAACTTTCAAGCACCACTGTAAATTTTGAAAAACCCCTTAATGTGAATAAAGTGGTCCGTGATTTAGAAACACACTCCCTTAATTTCATCATAAATTGTTCCCAAACTCTTAATTATATCTTAATGAAGAGTGCATAGAATGAAATTAATTTGAGGCATGAGTTTAGATGTTTGTCAGATTCATTAATTGAGAGTTGACATTTTGCAGTGGACAAATCTATGATCTACCCCTAGAAATTCATAAATCTATATACAACTCAATTTTTTTTCTTTAAAAATATTAATATATGGACGTGTTAAATCAGTGGCTTCTGTTTTATGGTAAAATACAATATGTGAAAGCTCAGAAACGTAGTACTGACATGCATTTGCAGTTTTATGGCTTGTGTCTGTGTGTAATGATTGTGAGAAAGGTTTCATACATTATAAATACTATACTAAATGGTATGTAAAAATGAAAGGACTCATTTGTTGTTGATAAATCTTGACAATCCTTTATATGTACTGTGGAGCATAGCCATACATTGCCATCAATGTCTAAAGAGGAAACAATGCATTCCAATTACCTGCCTGAACTTGTGTGGATTTCTATTTAAGTTATTCACTACAGCAAATGTGTTACTGTTAACTTAATTTTGTGTACTTAGGCATTAATTAAGTCCAATTAACTTTCCCGCTGTCTGATCATTGGTGCAATCGGTTGCCGTACAGTTTCAATCAAGGTTCAATCTTGACCTCGGACTCTATGTGGAGTTTGCATGTCCTCTGTGTTTGTGTGGGTTTACTGTAGGTACTGTGGTTTTGTCCCGTATTCCAAAGCCATGAGTTAGGTTATCTATCTACATGTATCTATCTATTTTGTTGCATCAGTGGCTATTCACAACAGTAGCGAGATTACATTATCTGTAGTCAGACACAATCACACTGGGCCAGTTTAGAGCAACAAATTACAGTAGTGCTTGAAAATTTGGGAACACTTTAGAATTTTCTATATTTCTGTATAAATATGACCTGAAAAAATAATCAGATTTCCACACAAGTCCTAAAAGTAGATAAAGAGAACCCAGTTAAACAAATGAGACAAAAAAGTATACTTGGTCGTTTATTTATTGAGGAAAATGGTCCAATATTACATATTAGTGAGTATCAAAAGTATGTGAACCTTTGCTTTCAGTATCTGGTGTGATCCCCATGTGATAACTGCAACTAAACATTTCCTGTAACTGTTGATCAGTCCTGCACACCGGCTTGGAGGAATTTTAGCCCATTGCTTTATACAGAACAGCTTCAACTCTGGGATGTTAGTGGGTTTCCTCACATTAACATTCAATTGGATTAGGATGATCAGGACGTTGACTTGGCCAATCCAAAACATTAACTTTATTCTTCTTTAACCATTCGACTTGTGTGCTCAGTGTCATTGTCTTGCTACATGACCCACCTTCTTTTAAGATTCAGTTCATGGACAGATGTCCTGACATTTTCCTTTAGAATTCTCTGATATAATTCAAAATTAATTGTTCCATCAATTATGGTAAGCCGTCCTGGCTCAGATGCAGCAAAACAGGCCCAAACCGTGATACTATCACCACCATGTTTCACAGATGGGATAAGGTTCTTATGTTGGAATGCAGTGTTTTCCTTTCTCCAAACATAAAGCTTTTCTTTTAAACCGAAAACTTCTATTTTGGTCTCATCTATCCACAAAACATTCTTCCAGTAGCCATCTGGCTTGTCCACGTGATCTTTAGCAAACTGCAGATGATCAGCAATGTTCTTTTTGGAGAGCAGTGGCTTTCTCCTTGCAACCCTGCCATGCACACCATTGTTGTTCAGTGTTCTTCTGAAGGTGGACTCATGAACATTAACATTAGCCAATGTGAGAGAGGCCTTTAGTTGTTTAGAAGTTACCCTGGGCTCCTTTTGTGACCTCGCCAACCATTACGCACCTTGCTCTTGGAGTGATCTTTGTTGGTCAACCACTCCTGGGGAAGGAAACAATGGTCTTGAATTTCCTCAAATTGTACATAATCTGTCTGACTGTAGATTGGTGGTCATCCCATTGATTGAAAACACCTGACTATAATTTCACCTTTAAATTAACTGCTAATCCTAGAGGTTCACATACTTTTGTCACTCACTAATATGTAATATTGGATAAGTAGGACTGTGGTAGCCTAGTGGTTAAGGTACTGGACTATGGAGCAAAAGGTCCAGGGTTCAAATCCCACCTCTGCCAAGCTGCCACTGCCACTGTCCTTGAGCAAGGCCCTTAACCCACAATGGCTTGGATTGTAAGACTGTATCAATTGTAAGTCGCTCTGGATAAGGGCGTCTGCTAAATGCTGGAAATGAAATGAAATGAATGGATAATTTTCCTCAATAAATAAATCACCAAGTATAATATTTTGTCTCATTTGTTTAACTGTGATCTCTTTATCTACTTTTAGGATTTGTGTGAAAATGTTATGATGGTTTAGGTGACAATTATGCAGAAATATTGAAAATTCTAAAGGGTTCACAAACTTTCAAACACCACTGTAACTTACTGAATGTCTTTGGAATGTTTGCTGAAACCATAGTACCCAGAGTTAACCCACACAAACATAGGAAGGACATGAAAGCTCCTCACAGGCACAGTCCAAGGCCAGAATTGAGCTGGGGATTTTTGAACCTATGAGGCAACAGCACTAACTGCTTGCGAGACTGTGCCACCCCTACATTAGGTTAACTGGTTTCTCCAAATTGCTCCTAGTGTAATTGTGTCTGACTAGGATCAATATAACCTTGCTCTTCTCATGAACAGCCATTGATGTGATATTGAATAAACAAACAAAAAAAACACACTTTAGTGTTATTTCAAACCAACAGTTAGATTAATAAGGTTCAAACCCTTGCTGTACCAGAACTATAAGGCTAGGGGGCAGCTAAAGAAACAATTCTCACCTGAATAGATCAAACAAGGGGCGATGGTGTCTCAGAGGTAAGGGTTTGAGGCTGCAGATCGAAAGGTTGGGGGTTCAAACCCCAGCTTCACCAAGCACTTTGACTTCATATTGATTAGCTGGAATATACAAAGCGAAAAGTTTTGTTGTATCAAAGTACATGTAGTACATGTACTTTGTAGTACATGTATACAGATGATAAGGATAATAACTGCTGTATATTTTCAAATAATTGGATTAGTAATGAAATTCAGTGAAATTTGTCCCTTTGACATTTACCTTACTGACTACACTGAAGTATATTATCATAAAGTAAAGAAAATTCTTTTGAAATGAAAGAATATAGGAACACTGACCAAAACAACACTGAGAGGACAATGTAAATGATGATGCTCCCCGGAGGACTGGCAAGTTTGTCTTGTCTTTGTGTCTTTTGACTTTGTTACACTGTGACCTGTTTAAAAAAAATCCCAACTGAACACAGCAAGGCTGCAGTCTTCCATATACAACATTTGAGTTGTCCCTCCCCTCTTCACCCGTGCCCTCCCCAAAGACATGCAGCTTGACCACTCTGACCTCTGAGTCTGCTGTCTGTTTACAGTGAATGCCAACCATGTCAAAAGGTTTGAGTGCAGAGTCTCAGCTAAGCATATGTGCTTACTTCCTACAGAGCTCAATCATGCCTAGTGTTAGAATGAAATCCCTGCAGACCCAATTACACTCAGACTGTTCTGCTGTGTGCACTGCTTTTTTCCCCTTTGTTTTTTGCACCCATTCCCCCTTGGCTCAAAAAACAGAGTGGCTCAGTTGTTCAGTATAGCTAGCTCTAATGCTGCTACGTTATACTCTTGGTCCTCAGTGTCCTTTTGCTTTAACACCCTTTGTCTGACAACACACTTTTGCTGTTCTGTGAAGTCCCTTTTCCAGTACATTTTACACCCTGTAGAGATGGTACATCTCTTACTCCCTTCTATTACCTAAGTGTTTCTTTATGTTGCACAGGATATTGACATTGAACATTTTAAAACAGCACTACTTTTTATTTATTTAATGTTCCTTGGGATTATAGCTTAAATACCTTAACCCTACAGTAGTACACTAACTTCTATATACCTATATATCTTATAATTTTACTATTCATTTTAATTTTCCATATTTAGTGTCATTACACACTGATTACCCAAAGGGGCAAAGTTTACTGAAATATCACAGAATATCCACCATTTAGATACTACAGTAATAAGAAGCTTGTCAAATTAGTACACCACTGTTAGTGTTATTGGCATTCCGTCTATGTGGAGAAAGAAATGGAACTGTATCTGTTTATAATCTGCGATTAACTGAATGATAGCAAAATTGATCAAAAATATATAATTAGTGCTGTCAAACAATAAGTATTTGATTTATTTAATTTCAGAAAAAAAAACCTTCAAATAATGTCATTTTAACTGAGCCAGAAAAAGAAATTTTCAATAATTTGTTTTTGAGACTGTAGGTTTTTACTACGTTACACATAGTTTCACTACATTTTGTGTGCATCTTCTAATTTGTGAATTTATCAGTACATTGCTTTGGAGTCCCTTTACTTATGTAGGCCATCCATTAGGTACGTTTTATTTGGATTTTTAGATAATTAGGCTTAAGTGTGTAATATGTCTTAAATAATCTATTCCCTGAAAAAATACAGATTTTGGCGACATGCCACTCAGTATTTACATGATATTAATTATATGACATGGGAGACACAACAAGTAGGAAATGTAGTACCTTGAATATTTAATCAAATGAGCAGTGGAATAGTGTTGATAAATGCTACATTGCTTCAACTACTTACACACTATATATGGTCTTAATCCATCTTGTTTGCTGTCAACTAATTGGAACACAATTGACTGAAGGTTGCTTCTAGAAGTGGGACCACTTTCAAGTCACTTGGCTAAAAAATATTTTTTTGCAGCTTGTTATGCTTGGAAATTCCACCGAATGCTATCGTGTCATTATTTTGATCCAAAGATGTATACAAGCTTTTCCCATCCATATCCCCCGCACTTTCTTTGGTTGTTTGTGCCATTCCAGAGATGTAGAACAAACAGGATATCTAAATAACATGTGCTAGATATGTTGTTTACTGGGCTAGAATCCAAGAGTCTGTGTCTGATTTTTTGGCGTCTAGTGATGGAATCACTCAGCTCAATATGCTATGATATGCTGTTTACATGGCGAATTGAGTAATAGGATTTATAATGTGCATGTACAGTGGTGCTTGAAAGTTTGTGAACCTTTTAGAATTTTCAATATTTCTGCAGAAATATGACCTTAAACATCATCAGATTTTCACACAAGTCCTAAAAATAAATAAAAAGAACACTTGCCATGATACACTTCCACAAACATGTTGTGAGGAGCAGACTTTGATAGATCCCTGTTCTTTAAATAAAACAGGGTGCTCACTCACACCTAATTGTTTTCCCATTGATTGAAAACACCTGACTCTAATTTCACCTTCAAATCAACTGCTAACCCTAGAGGTTCACGTACTTTTTCCACTCACTAATATGTAATATTGGATCATTTTCCTCAAAAAGTAAATGACCTATGGACCAGACTCTTCATGTTTCACCAAGGTTTTGTTCTCTTTAATGTCTGTTGGTTTAAGTGTGTGTGTCTCTGTATCGGTTACTGAAAATTCTTAGCATCCCCACTTACAAGTCATTACACACACACACACACTAATACAAATTTAGTTTTGGTAGAGACATTCTTGGTCCTTGGGGAGGACAGACTGCTTTGGTGAGGGCTTTTGAATCACAGGTGTATATAGCAAACATCCTTGATAAGGCTAGACAGTGATAAGAACATCCAAAGCAAGAACATCCAAAGCACAACATTCATGATCAGGAAGGCTAGTTCTTTATAAGACCTTCTGGATGAGGAAGGACATTATATGTTTCAACACTACATAGCTCACAGCTTTTCATTAAGCACTGTAATGAACAAAAGCATGAATAAAGCAGAGAATGTAATACAATACATAACAAATAAAAAATTAATAAAGATATTAAATCTTCTAAATCAATAGAACCATTCAAGGTATGAAAATAAAAAGAAGTACGATAGGGTTGGTCATTTGGGTTTGAGGTCCTGCAGACCTTAGGCTGAAGAAGTCTGATTTACCTCCCCATTCCACCATCCTATCAGAGTCTATGCCACTAAATGTCCTGATTTCCTCAACCAAGGAAAAAAATCTATCAAGATTTCTATTTTTACTGTGGTGATAAATGAAACCTGTGCACGACCCAAAGGTCGGAGCCTGGCACGGCAGATTTGTGTCCCAGACTTGACATTGTAAATCACAGCCACTAGAATCTGAAACCTTTTTAATCACTAGCCATTTCCCTCTTATGTTACTTGAACTCTGAGTGGAGCATTTGTTCATTATAGGATGGCTATTAACTGTGATGTGAAATCTGCGCAAGGTGACCTTCATGGATTTTGACTAAAGACAAATAATTTATATTACTGCACAGGCCACTTCCTGTTCAGGCTATTTAGCAACGTAATGGGTTTAAAACAGTCAATTACATGGATTCCCTACCATAGCAATATGTTTCTAGATAAAGGACATTTCAGATACTGATGCTCCAAGCTTATAGACTGAAAGGCTGAAATTATCCTTGCACATTTTTTGGGCCATTACAGAGAAAAATCACTTCTTTTTTTTTTTCAAATCCTCACAGTTTCTCATAATCCTTTTATAAATGTACCATAGTTCATTCTGGTATTATCAACACTGAAATACAATTCAACTAAAATTAGGAGTAACAAACCAAGTTACTTGTACACAAAGTCTTGTACATTGAGGCGGTTGGGAACTTACACCACTTAGCCATCTACTGTGGTTGATTTCCATTGAGATAACTAGCCTGACCTCCATTATACATTGACAAAAGGTCATATTTTCAAAGTTGGCAATTCTGTAGATAGTTAAATGAATGAATCATCAGAAGAAATATAAAATTACAATAACCCCCACTCAACATATAACAACTCTACAGCCCTGTAGTAACAGATTCATTGGTTATACATTAATATACAACAAATATTGCATACGTCTTATTTATAATTTGTCAGAATAGAGTGATAACAGTACTTATTTTAAGCTATTGTAGACTGATGAGAGAGACCTGATACCAGCTGCAATCTAATTAATGTATTAGGAACAAGTGCAGTACTACAGTATTTAAGTATATCTTCGGATATAGTTCATTTAAAATCATATCACTTCTTTCTGGTCCGTTTTTGGCCCGATGAGATCTCGGAGCACTTTTTAAATATATGTATATACTTACTACACTTTTTATTTTTGCCGTTTTTATGAAGTGAATGTGAAGAGAGAACACAACTGATGAAATACCTGAGATACCAAACACAACTGAAATACCAAAAGAAAAACAAAACAAACAAAAAAAAACGAGCATGGATGAGCTAAAAATTGATGCAGAACCATCAAAATCAGAACATGCCTAATTTCTGATGCTTGATTTTAAAATTCATATTGTGTCCTTAATTGGAACTGATTCTCCACTTTCCCTGGTGAAAAACAAAAGAAGTTTCTTAATGTTTTAGTGTATTGCAGAGCGCAATAATTCAATGTGGTCTTTCTTCCAGATCTCCAGATATGCTGTGGTCTCTTAATGAGTCCACATAATCCCACAAGCAGTCATACTTGAGTGTGTGTGATTTAAAATTTTTTTTTTTTACCTCAGAAAATTACAGCTGCGTATGGAAACTTTCGAGGTTCTTAACTGTTCAACAGAATGCAAAGCGATCTGGGACAGCTTTTTGTTTTCACAATACTCAAACCACTAAACACCTTGTTCTTCTTGGGATTGGACGTAGTTATTAGGAGATAATCTAAACTTGTAAAGTTGCTTTGAGACGATGCTCGATTGTAAAAAGCGCTATATAAATAAATCTGACTTGACTTGATATGTGAACATAAATGAAGCCTCAGCCTGCTCTAAACAGACCAACAAATACAAAAATATCAGAACACTTGTCTGTAACAAGCATTAAAATTTCCACAAGAAGTTTGGCTATATTTTAAAAGTATGTTAAATAGCATGCATTAAAAAATAAAAAAATAACAAATAATAATTAATAAAATAACTTCTGAATCAAATGCCTTTAAAACTGTAACACTTAATTTATTTAATTTATTAATTTATCTACTGCACTGCTCATTTTTACTTTTTGCTCACTATTTGGTCCTTCACAAGTTCCCAGTCTCTTGACATTTCCTTCCACAGGCCAGTAAGTGCCTCCATAATCCTCATGGCTACTGACCCTTTTTATTCAGGTACATGGTATTCTCACTTTTTTTTCTTGCACCTGGTGCATTAGCACATGCCAAATAAAAGTGAAAAGTGTTTGCCCCCTTCCTGATTTCCGTTTTGTTTTTTTTAACCAATTTCAATATTAGTCAAAGAGAACACAAGTAAACACGAAATGAGGTTTTTAAATGAAGGTATTTATTATTAAGGGGGGAAAAAAAATCTAAACCTACATGGCCCTGTGTGAAAAAGTGATTACCCCCAACAACTGCAACCAAGCGTTTGTGATAACTTGTCTTTTACAGCGTTGTGGAGGAATTTTGGCCACTCATCTTTGCAGAATTGTTGTAATTCGGCCACATTGGAAGGTTTTCGAGAATGAACAGCCTTTTTAAGGTCATGCCACAGCATCTCAATAGGACTCAGGTCAGAACTTTGACTAGGCCACTAGAAAAAATTTCATTTTATTTTTCTTCAGCCATTCAGAGGTGGACTTGCTGGTGTGTTTTGGATCATTGTCCTGCTGCAGAACCCAAGTTCGTTTCAGCTTGAGGTCATGAACACATGGTCGGACATTCTCCTTCAGGAGTTTTTGGTAGACAGCAGAACTCATAGTTCCATTTATCACAACAAGTTTTCCAGGTCCTGAAGCAGCAAAACAGCCCCAGACCATCACACTACCACCACCAGATTTTTCTATTGATATAATGCTCTTTTTCTGAAATGCTGTGTTACTTTTACACCATGTAATGGGACAAACACCTTCCAAAGACTTCAACTTTTGTCTCGTCAGTTCACAGAATGTTTTCCCAAAAGTCTTGGGGATCATCAAGATGTGTTCTGGAAAAAAATGAGATGAGCTTTAATGTTCTGTTTGCTCAGCAGTGGATTTCGTCTTGGAACACTGCCATGCAGGTCATTTTTGCCCAGTCTCTTTCTTATGGTAGAGGCATGAACACTGGCCTTAACTGAGGCAAGTGAGGCCTGCAGTTCTTTGGATGTTGTTGTGGGGTCTTTTGTGACCTCTTGGTTGAGTCGTCGCTGCACTCTTGGTGTAATTATGGTTGGCCGGCCACTCCTGGTTCACCACAAACTCCTTTATAACCCTTCCAGACTGATGGATCTCAATTACTTTCTTTCTCAATTGTTCCTAAATTTCTTTGGATCTCAGCATGATGTGTAACTTTTAAGGATCTTTTGGTGTACTTCACTTTGTCAGGCAGGTCCTATTTAAGTGATGTCCTGATTGAGAACAGGTGTGGCAGTAATCAGGCCTGGGTGTGGCTAGAGACAGTGAACTCAGGTGTGATAAACCATAGTTATGTTATGTTTTATCAAGGAGGGGCAATCTTGATTTCACAGAGGGCCGTTTAGGTTTGGGTTTTTTTCTTCCTTAATAATAAACACCTTCATTTAAAAACTGCATTTTGTGTTTACCTCTGTTGTCTTTGACTAATATTTAAATTGGTTTGATGTTCCGAAATACTTAAGTGTAACAATCATGCAAAGAAATAGAAAATCAGGAAGGGGGCAAACACTTTTTCACATTTCTGTATGTCAGCCATATTTTTTAAGACAATTAAAAGACAATAATATTATGAAGTTATATAATAACTGCAGAAATAATAGTTTTAATTAGTAAAAATAAGAAAGAAAAATATCAAATTGCTCTAATGCTAAAGTCATTCATGTACTGACTGGTATATTACAAAATAAAAAGTAAATGAATATAACAACCCATTAGCTTTCAACCTTACTAAAGACTAGCTGGCTGTTGAATGATTATGCTCATCCATAAACAATAAAACAAATTTATGCTATCTAGCTCTGCAAATTTTTCTAAAGTGATTTTGTTTTAACAGTTCTTTTAAACTTGTTTAAAGATTGTTACTGTTTAACTTGTTTCATACTTTTTGGCATGCTGTGGGAGAATGAATGAATTCACAAAATAAATGGACGTATGGATTCATTGTTTTTTTTTTTTTTTTTGTTTGTTTTTTTGTTTTTTATGACTGTCTGCCTGCGGGGACCTTTGGGGGTTAGGATGTTAAACACAAACTCACCAAGCTCCATCTACCAG
Source organism: Ancistrus triradiatus (assembly GCA_025084515.1). Taxonomy (NCBI): domain Eukaryota; kingdom Metazoa; phylum Chordata; class Actinopteri; order Siluriformes; family Loricariidae; genus Ancistrus; species Ancistrus triradiatus. The sequence goes on along the minus strand of JAJAGP010000771.1, from coordinate 13,960 downwards.
CATTACTAAACCCACCCACCTTTGATATTTTACAAAAAGCCAGTCTTTCTCTGTAATTGCCCATTCTCTACATCATGAGGCACAGTGCAGAAAAATCAATGTCTCTGCTTGAACCCTGTGACTGTAGGCTGAGCTATATTTGGAATGGCCAGTGCCAAGATGTGCCCAGATATTTCACAAGCCTAAGGAGAGCTTACTGAAGCGTCATGGGATATACTCATCTGTCTAACACCCACATACCCATTACGAATAGAAACATGCCATATAATGCTTCAAATCAAACACCAGGACTCAGTCTAATAGATCCCAGTGGTGTTGGTGGTCATATTGTGGTGGATTCAGGAAAGAAAGAGGTGTATGTTTCGGTGATGTTTAAATTTTCATGTGCTGTCCCTCTGCCACTCCAGGGCTTGTCAAAAAGATGATCTTGCTTGACTGATTTCTGTTTAGCTCCATCAGTCTGCAGCAAATTTTGAAAATTGCCATAGTTATTGGTTAAGACATTCACTGATCTGCCAGCTTGTCCCCAGGTATTCTTTACATTATATCTTAGTGTATGTATTAGTGTTTGTATTGTATGTAGCTATGTATGTGTAGATTATCTACAGATTGATAGACAAACATGGAAGAATGAATGTTAATTTTGTATATAGTGGAACAATTATTTGACAAATTTAAGTCAAGTCAAGTCAAGTCAGATTTATTTATATAGCGCTTTTTACAATGGAGCATTGTCTCAAAGCAGCTTTACAATTTTAGATTATCTCCTAATAACTACGTCCAATCCCAAATTGAGCAAGCCTAGGGCGACAGTGGCAAGGAAAAACTCCCTAGTTCTAGGAAGAAACCTTGGGAGGACCAAGACTCAAAAAGGGACCCAACCTCCTTGGGCGGCATAGATGATAAATCTAAGAGCGAACTAAAGTCATGGTGTCAAAGTTCGAATAGAATGTAAGTATGCACATCGACATTATATTTAGTAGGTTATTGGGGAAAAATCATACTGTAGATAACACTTGCTTGCACTATAAAACCTTAAAAATTTTTGCAATAGCTGGTATTGCTTTTGCTGTAGTTATTTATGGCACAATCTAAGAAACAAACAAAAACAATCATGGTCGTAGGGGTCAATAAAAAAAAAAATCTTTCTTCAAAACCACAAACTCACAAAACAAAGCTTTTAAGAGTTTTCTTGCTAACATTTGGAGTACTGTACAGAATATGAATTAATGGAAAGTGTATGGCATCACTAAAACCTTGCCCACATATCCTCCAGAAATTCCACACTGTATACAGCATTATGTACATTAATGGAGTTGTATTGTACAGGTGCTCCCTGATTTACAATTGTATATGTTCCAAAAAATCCATCAAAATTTATTTGTATCATGAACTGAGAAGTTTAATGAGTGTTGGTAGAGTATCATAATGGAATCTATGATAAGTAATATAATGTTTAAAATACTTACATTAACAGTATACAGTTGGCCAAAATCATTAACACAAATCCCATGTAATTTAGTGAGTAATGGATTGAAAGTGAAAAGTAAAAGCAAAACACTTACTATAGTGGTGAAATCAGGGCTCTAGCATAGCTGCTAAGCTAACTGTAGCCTGTGTGTCAATGCATCAAGACCTGAATTCCAGAAGTTCTGAGGTGGTCGAGAACCGAGGTACCACTACCTATCATACATTTCATAAATACATATTTCATTTCAAAATTATATATTTACATAAATGTTTAGGGATTTGTAACCTATGGTAAATGAAAGCCACTGCAATATGCACTTTATCTTAAAATTATTTATGTACAGAAGTAGAGTCATGAATTATGACTGAGATGCTCTATATGCACAATATATTGATGGGACACAGTACAAGGGAACAAAAATAAATAAATAAATAAATAAATAAAGTGGACTTTATCTGACAATTTGACTTGCATATCTTTCACCACACATTCAGTTAAAGCCACAATCTTCCATACAGTGAATCAAAAGAAATACAAAAGGTTGAAAATTCAATATAACCAATGGTTTCTAATTTGCTTTTCAAGTGTAGGAAAATTAGCTAATTGATTTGGTTCAATAAAGGATCTAAATCTTCTTTAAAGATGGTAATCACCACACTGTGACAGATTCCAATTTTCAGATAAGAAGAAAATCAATCAGGTTTTTTAAATTGGTTCTTTTCCCCTTTGTGATGGGTCTAGAAACACAGCTGAAGATTCAAGAGGACCTGCTCACAACTGGTTGTAAATGCTGTAACTCAATTTGGCTAGGATATCATTTGATATCATGTCATTAGTGTCTTTATCTCTTTGTAGGACCAAGGCAATCTGTACAGCCACAAAAGCCTGTAGGAGAAAGAAAGAGAGAGATGGGATCAGAAATGTGCTGAGACAGATATCGGTGCACATTAATTATAATGCTATTATTTAACAAGTGTAGAACCTCTGAGTTAATCATGTAGACTGAAAGCAATGGTGCATGGCCAGTGTTGTATAAAGTATTCCCAATACTCATATTTGAGTAAACATATATAATAGACCAAGCAGAACAGAGGCGTATCATAGTAATTGTAAATATCCAAAATAAGATTTTATCTTGATTTATCATTATTGATCTTTTTAACCACTTTGCATACAGTGTAAGCCAACACAAGACTTGTGCACAAAAGGTTTGTGGTTTTTGAGCAACTACTTTTTGTGTGCTTTTGAATTCAGTGTGTTGATAATATGTACCCTCACTGACAAAAAAAATGAAGGACCCAACTGCAAAACTCTGCATGCAGTTATGTCACAGTCAGATATATAAATGATTACAGGTGTGCTCCTTAAAAAGGCCCTCAAAGGCCACTTTTGGTAGTGTACCTCTTGGTAAAAGATTGTTGATTGATGGACATTGCTCTATGACACATTTGCCCACAGCTTGGTCTGTAGATTCTCCATACTCAGAGTTTTCTGAAGCTGGCACCCCAGCTTCTCCCATAAATGCTCATTTGGCAGAAGGAGATGTTGGGATGTCCAGCACATATCACTGAGTTGTAGTCTCCCTCATATCGCTACTAGGGGTGACCAACTGTTGTATACAGTGACTATGTTGGATATTTTTTAACTTGTTTATTTTGCTACATTGTTAAATTACACTAACTTGCAGTGTTAGATTTTTAATTAAAGTACAGTGGTGCTTGAAAGTTTGTGTACAGTTGAGAATTTTCTGTATTTGTGCATAAGTCCTAAAAGTAGACAAAGAGAACCCAGTTAAACAAATGAGACAAAAATATTATACTTGGTTATTTATTTATTGAGGAAAATGATCCAATACTACATATTAGTGAGTGGCAAAAGTATGTGAAACTTTGCTGTCAGTATCTGGTGTGACCCCCGGTAACTTTCAGTCCTGCACACCGGCTTGGAGGAATTTTAGCCCATTCCTCCATACAGAACAGCTTCAACTCTGGGATGTTGGTGGGTTTCCTCACATTAACTGCACGCTTCAGGTCTTTCCACAACATTTCCATTGGATTAAGGTCAGGACTTTGACTTGGCCATTCCAAAACATGAACTTTATTCTTCTTTAACCATTCTTGGTATAGAATGACTTGTGTGCTTAGGGTCATTGTCTTGCTGCATGACCCACCTTCTCTTGAGATTCAGTTCATGGACAGATGTCCTGACATCTTCCTTTATAATTCTGTAATATAATTGAGAATGATGGCAAGCCATCCTATCCCAGATGCAGCAAAACAGGCCCAATCTATGATACTACCACCACCATGCTTCACAGATGGGATAAGGTTCTTATGCTGAAATGCAGTGTTTTCCTTTCTGCAAACATAACCTTTTACTTTTAAACCAAAAAGTTCTATTTTGGTCTCATCCATCCACAAAACATTCGTCCAATATCCTTCTGGCTTGTCCATGTGATTTTTAGCAAACTACAGACGAGCAGCAATGTTCTTTTTGGAGAGCAGTGGCTTTTTTTTGCAACCTAGCCATGCACACCATTGTTGTTCAGTGTTCTTCTGATGGTGAACTCATGAACATTTACATTAGTCAATCTGAGAGAGGCTTTCAGTTGCTTAGAAGTTACCCTGGGGTCCTTTGTGACCTGGCCAACTATTACATGCCTTGCTCATGGAGTGATCTTTGTTGGTCCACCACTCCTGGGGAAGGTCACATACTTTTGCCACTCCCTAATATGTAATATTGTATCATTTCCCTTAATAAATAAATGACCAGGTATACTATTTTTGTCTCGTTTGTTTAACTGGGCCTACTTTTAGGACTTGTGTGAAAATCTGATGATGGTTCATATGTATGCAGACATATAGAAAAGTCTAAAGGGTTCACAAACTTTCAAGCACAACTGTATTTATTTTACTTTACCTTTCAAAAATGGCATTCTATTGTCATGTAATTCCTGTTGCCTGCAAGCTTAAAAAGAATCAAATGAAAGGTAACACTTGATTAGCTTAACCTTTTCAAATACCAGTGAACAAACCAGTTTGAAGAAGTGAATAAAGCTAGCTTTGCTTTGAGCTACAGATTGGTAAGAACTTGGCTTGCTGCTGTAGTCCCATAAGTCTGTCTTCTACCAGGTCTCTATATCACTACACTTTACTCTCTATAACTACTTGTATCTATCTGTTCTGTTATGTTTTGCTATTTTGAACATTAGCATCATCACTACTAGGAAAATGGAGATAAAAGCTGGTGAAACTTTTTCTCCTTGCAACAGAACTTGTGTCTAAGCTGCAGCCCTGTAACAAAGCCTGTCCACAGTTATGAGAATGATTTTCAAGCAAGATTGATGGGATCCACATTGACTGCACAGTCCTTAACAAATGCAGTTCACTGCTTACAGGAGTCAGACACAGCACTACTGTCAATCAGTCAATGATGGGCTTCATCACCTCTGCCTCTCTCCTGACAAGCCCGTGAAGATATCAAACTACATTCTAGACATTAGCTGCATTTTTCAGTGCTAGTGGTCAGGGTTATTGCTAGTGTGAATCATGTTATAAACTGGCATGTGTAAGGAAACCCACCAACATCCCAGAGTTGAAGCTGTTCTGTGTGGAGGAATTGGCTAAAAGTCCTCCAATCAGTGTTCAGGACTGGTAAACAGTTACCAGAAATTATTACATCAGATAGAGAAAGGTGGGTTCACATATTTGTGTCACTCGCAGATCTGTTATAGTGGATCATTTTTCTCAATAAATTAATGACCAAGTAATATTTTGCTTGGTGTCATTTATTTGTTTGTGTTCTCTTTATTTATTTAGTACTTAAGACTTGTGATGTTTTAGGGGATCTCTGGAGCTGTGACGGAATATTGCTGACTATATCTGCCAGTATTGTTTTAACTATGTGGAATTATTGCTAAATTTGTTTGCTAATGATTTTTATACCATTTGTAAGGTATTTGGAATGCTTTCACTTTTTTCAATTTCTTGTTAAATAATACCAGATTAATATGTTAATTTCTCGTGGGGTTTCATTCAAGGCCTGTTCATATGAGAGATAATTTTATGAAGAATGTCCTTTTACTGGTACGAAATTCTGGGTACCATGCTTTGTTTTTGTCCTTCTCTCTCAAGGTCTCTGAGGAACCTTCTTATGTGAAGCCATCATGAATAAATCAAAGCGAAAGAACAATGTGGACTTTCTGAAGTCGGAGGCAGTTTGGCAGAAAGGATCAGACATCTGTCCCTGTTCACTACAATAAAGAGCAGAAGCCTTTGACAGGCAAGCCTTATCAGAGTCACTTTACTCATCCCACCTTTATGACTATGTCCTTCCTTCTGCTACTACGTGAGGCATTTTTGCATGATGATAATGGGTTAACAGATATTACGACATAAAAGGAAGATGTGATTTTTGTTTCGATGAGTGAAGTGCAGGTCCTGACTACATTAAAAAACAAATGGGAATGCACTTTACGAGCCCATAAACAAACACTGGATGTATATCAATAAACTGCAAGGCCAGTGCTGGCATGCGCCCTCAAGCATAAATTTTGAAATCTTGTCCCTTCCCTCATTAAATTACAGAAAATCTATGAGCTATGTAACTCGAACACTGAAGAATCTTGGCACTGAGCTAAAAATAACACCTGAGTTCAAAGAGATGCATCTGTATTATTTCTCAGGAAGCCGTTTGACTTTGAATCAGTACCACTATGTCAGCTCAGACAGGGTCACCTTGCCCTAGCTTGTATGTATCTCGGTGCATATCTGTGACTTGTATTCTTACACGTCGTGTGTGTGTGTGTGTGTGTGTGTGTGTGTGTGTGTGTGTGTGTGTAAGTAATATCAATTGAACTTCCAGTGCTGGAGCATATATACACATACACAGTGGTCCATGAAAGTTTGTGAACCCTTTACAATTTTCGATATGTAAAGTAGATAAAGAGAACCAAGTTAAACAAATAAGACAAAAATATTATACTTAGTTATTAATTGATTGAGGAAAATGATCCAATATTACAAATTAGTGAGTGGCAAAAGTATGTGAACCCTAGGATTAGCAGTTAATTTGAAGGTGAAATTAGACTCGGGTGTTTTCAGTCAATGGGATGACAATCAGGTGCGAGTGGGCACCCTGTTTTATTTAAAGAACAGGGATCTATGAAAGTCTGCTCCTCACAACACACGTTTGTGGAAGTGTATCATGGAACTGACAAAATATTTCTGAGGACCTCAGAAAAAGAGTTGTTGATGCTCATCAGGATGGAAAAGGTTACAAAACCATCTCTAAAGAGTTTGGACTCCACCAATCCACAGTCAGACAGATTGTGTACAAGACTGTTGTTTCCCTCCCCAGGAGTGGTTGACCAACAAAGATCACTCCAAGAGCAAGGCATGTAATAGTTGGTGAGGTCACAAAGGACCCCAGGGTAAGTTCTAAGCACCTGAAGGCCTTTCTCACATTGGCTAATCTCCTAATCACATTGGCATTATCAGAAGAACACTAAAAAATAATAGTGTGCATGGCAGGGTTTCTTTGAGAAAACCACTGCTCTCCAAAAAAAAAATTGCTAAAGATAATGTGGACAAGCCAGAAGGCGATTTCGAAGAATGTTTTGTGGATGGATGAGAGCAAAATAGAACTTTTTTTGCTTTAAAAGAAAAAAGCGTTATTGTTTGGAGAAAAGAAACACTGCATTCCAGAATAAGAACCTTATCCCATCTGTGAAACATGGTGGCGGTAGTATCATGGTTTGGGCCTGTTTTGCTACATCTGGGCATTGATGGAACAATGAATTCTGAATTATATCAGAGAATTCTACAGGAAAATGTCAGGACATCTGTCCATGGACTGAATCTCAAGAGAAGGGCTAAAATTCCTCCAAGTCAGTCTGTAGGACTGATCAACAATTATAGGAAATGTTTAGTTGCAGTTGTTGCTGCACAGGGGCGTCAGATACTGAAAGCAAAGGTTCACATACTTTTGCCACTCCTTAATATGTAATATTGGATTATTTTCCTCAATAAATAAATGACCAAGTGTAATGTGTTTGTCTCATTTGTTTAACTGGGTTCTCTTTATCTGCTTTTAGAACTTGTGTGACAATCTGATGATGTTTTAGGTCATATTTATGCAGACATATAGAAAATTCTAAAGGGTTCACAAACTTTCAATCACCACTGTATATGTCCATACATACACACACACACACAGTGGTACCTCGGTTCTCGTTAATTCATTCCAGAAGGCTTGTGGAGAACTAAAAATGGAGTACCGAGCAAAAAACTAACAATGTAAATTCAATTAATCTTTTCCAGACCTCAGAAAATCGACACTGTATAAGGCATTACATACATTAATAGCACTGTATTGCACAGATGCTCCCTGATTGGGAGTATGTTCCAACAAATCCATCATAAGTTAAGTAGGTTAAGTATCCATCATGAGTTAAATAGTCCATACTATGAGTTATAGTCTATACTCTATCATAGCCTATTACATAACCTATTACAGATTAACACTTGCATTAACCTACAGTTGGCCAAAATCATTAACACAAATCATATTTTAAAATAAAGTATGGAAAGATCTCATGTAATTATTGAGTAAAGTATTGAAAGTGAAAAGTAAAAGCAAAACACTTTAGGGCACTAGCATAGCTGCTAAGCTAACTGCGGCCTGTGTTCTAGCGATTTCAGTTGCTGTTTTTCTTTCGGTTTGCTGGCAATACTAACAATTTTAGGCCCCATGGAGACTCATTTGCATGAGTACAGTGCAGTAGATGTAAAACTAAAGAAAAACATGATAAACAGTGGAGAGCTTCACTGAACAAGGGCTATTGTGAATCTGAATTACTGAATCACTGTGTACTGAATCATGAATCGAGTTTTGGCTGAAACGAGTTCTGTGGTTTGACTCATACAAGGTTTCTAGGTGGTTGAGAACCGAGGTACCACTGTATATATGGTACCGGGATGCAGTGTGTAAAGAAAACACATTTCCACATTAGTGGAGGGAGTGTGATGTTCTGAGAAACACTGGTTTCTAGTGTTCATGTGGAGATCAATTTGAGATGACACCTACCCAACCACCATTGTTGATCAGGTAGACCTTATAGCAGTACAGTAGTATTTCCTCCCTGAACCACTCATTTGTGGTTTCAATGTTAACTTTCACTATTCTTTTTCAACAATTTCCTGGAAAGGGACGTGCATTTTTTATGGTTTTTAATTATTTATTTAATTATTTGCTACTTATACAGTGAGAAAGAGTTTCATGAGAAACTCTTATATTAATATTTAAAGTTTATGTACTTGGTGTAATGCTGATCTTGATTTAGTAAATTAATTTTAGTTAATGAGTTCATTTATTTTAGATGAAAACATGGAGCTCAGGGTGTGTCAGAATGAAAACGAACGTGATGTAAAATATGAGAGTAGGGCCCAGTAATAGCTTGGAGCCCTGAGGGATGAACAGGAACGTTTACCTTCATATCATAGAGATACCTTTTGTGAAGATGATGACAGATACTGCAAGAAGACACTGTTATACATTGGCTTTGCAACTCAGTTTGAATTTTTTTTAGGAGTTAATCAAGGTTCTTTCTGCAAAATTTGAACAGTCCTTTGCTGCAATCTCTCAGTAACTTCTTTATCCCTAACCAGAGAGGTTACTACAGTGCTATGGACTACATATTTCTTCAAGACTTTGGTACAGTGGAAACAGGAATCTTAAGATCTCAGGAGGTATATGTGTAGCTTTGGTATTGTCCATGCTTTTCTACAGTTTTGTTTCTTAAATCCTCAGAAAATCATTTCCTCTTCTTTTGTTTCTCCATGCTCGGTGTTATACACACAGACACAAAAGTCAAAAGTCAGGTCTTCTCTACTAAAGCATTTTTCCTCTCTGTCTTCTATGTTGTCTTCGCCTGTGAATTGTTAGTGCAGTATGTGTACTCTTTGTAAATTCCATTCTATTAATTCTATTTTTCAATTCTTTATGCAGTTTGTTTTATATCGGCACATTTTTGTTTAGCACATTTAAATAACTTGTGCATTGGCTGTATACTGTAGAGAAATACCAGAAACCGGAAATAAATCTCTTGTGTTTGTGTGTGTGTGTGTGTGTGTGTGTGTGTGTGTGTAAACATATTTGGCCAATAAAGTTGATTTTGGTGAAATCCAACATCTCATGAAAAAAAGGGTCCCAACAATGTTGCCAGTCCATGTTAGAAGTTCTGTGTGAAATCAGATTGTTGTTTTTTTTTTGTTATTCATGTGAATGACAAATCATTTTAATTTATAAAATCTGGGAGTCCAGTATTTCTGGCTATATACTGTATATATTCGGGCTATCAGTGCGTGAAGTTAATGCATGAATAAGGTGTTAACACAATAACATTTAAATGTTGATAATATTGTTAATTAATATTAATTATCCATGATAAGTATATTAGGCACCCATATTAAGTGACTTTTTCCAAATCGTCCCACATGCACTATGGCCTACATTCTGTGTACTGTATAGAGCACTCTTGGCTTATAGGACTGTAAACGATTTGGCACACTTCCTTTTATAGGTTGTTCTTTGCTCTGCAGCAAACAGAAATGTTGCATTAACATATTAGTGTCACTGCACAGTTTAATAAAAGGGCCGCCACATGAGATGATGGCTTTTACTTACTGTCTCTGATAAAAGTACCCAATGAATGAATGTTTTGTGTTAAAACAGTACTGTTTTGCTAAGTGCTATTTTACTTTTTTGTTTACAGAATATTTCATATTGTATATTATGGCGGCACAGTGCTAAGACATGCTTTAGATTAATTGATTACGCTAAAGTAGTGTGTCAGTGAGTGTGCAAGTTTGTGTGCCCTATGTTGGATTGGTGCTCTGTTTAGGGTTGTTCCTGCCTTGTGCAGTTTGCTGCCAACTAGGCACCAGCACTCTGGTGACCCTGGTGTAAAGGGAGACACAGCAGCTCAGTTGCTGCTGCACAATTTGTGTTAGTCATCCTCTAGGGCTTCATCAGGGCTCACAGAATGCTGGCCACAGGACACTGTTGGCTGGTCTATTCTCAATCTAGTAATGAGACTGGGGTGTTTTAAATCTTCAGCAGCACTGCTGTGCCTGATCCACTTTTACCAGCGCAACACACACTAACACTCCATTCTAAGAATGATCCAACGTCCAAATAGTGTAATACCTGATCTCTGATGATCCTGTGGTGGTTATGAGCATTGAAATCAGGATGAAAGGGGACTACCAAAGTACATAGAGCAACAAATGGATTACAGTCTGTAATAGTAGAAGTACAAAGTGCATCTATATGGCAAGTGGAGCTCAAATTCAGCTCAAATAATAAACAATGTGTAGAAACAAGATGGTGGTTTTAATATTACAGCTGATTGGTTTGTGTATATTGCTCTGGATATACATAAATACACACATAGCATAGGACAAAACTCATATTTTTAAAGTCCCACCCCTGCACAAATGTTGACCAATTTTGCTAACTAGGAACAAACATTTTTGTAAGAGATGTGTCTGTAATAATTCTTCAATCAAGCACTCTGGATCTAGAACTAGCATTGGCACTGAGGAAACATACTGGGACATTAACAACTCTTTCGTCTCAGCTTTTGGTGACCTGTGAATTCTTTAGCAATTTGCAATGCAATTCCACACACAGCACTAAGACACTCCGGACTAAAACAGAAGCTGTGTTGTGTCTGTGTCTTGTTAAAAAAATCATGCAAATTGCACTTAAAGGAGTTTAAGTTTTCATGCATGTAACAAGTCACGAAAGCTTGCAATGGTGCAATCAAAATGGTTTGCACTCCTGGTTTCTCAAATGGTATGCCAGTGCATTTGCAGTCTAATGCAAAAACTGGGGCAGCCCTTGGTTTGTTGATTTGTCTAATTAAACAAAATAGAATTACGCATTTCTCCAATGAACCATTGACAAGTGAAGTTATGGTAATCCTTTCAAAAAAAAACTAGTGGATCATCTAAAAAGGTGCCATTTCATCAATATGTTTAATATAAGTGATAGATGACTATGGCCCTGGTAACGGTTAAGGTCCTTTTAGGTTGAAAATGAACAAAACTTGTGATTGAACTTAAATTTCACAAGATATTTGCAAAGAGTCTATACATTCTATTTCGGGCAGCACAGAGTATGTAATATTGTTCAGTTTAGTGACTTCTGGTGGGAATATCTCTTCTGTGAGGCCATTTGCATTACAGTCTATATTAGACTTCATAGCGCCAAGTCTACTAAATTAACATTAACATCACATGAGGATGTTGGGGGAGTCAAGTGTAGCTTGACTTTTATTTCACTGTTCAGTGTATGAAAAGAAGATATTTGATGTTTTGTCTGGTCATATACACCCATTCCAGCATTTCAGGCCGGCAACACATTCCAAACAAAATTGGGACTGTGAAGCATTTACTAATTTGTAATGTTGCCATTCCTTCTCAGAACATTTAAAAGATGTTTTGGCCCTGAGGATACCAAGCGATTAATTCTGCCATCACAGAAGTGTAAATTACCTTTGCCAAGGGCACTGATTCAATCCCATGCCATGACAGACCATGGGTTTTGGACTTGTTGCTGATAACAGTCTGGATGATCGTTTTCGTTTTTGGTCTAGAGCACTGTGTGATGGTCCCTCAGATGCCACTTCAGGACATCGTTATCATATGGCTTCATTTTAGCACAGTAACATGTTAAGGAGCATTTGTGAATGGAACTTTGTATTGTAGTGCTTGGCAAACGTTTGCGAAACTATTTCCTTGTATCTGGGGTTATATCAGCTATTGATGAATGACAGTACTTGATCCACATTTACTACATTTGTCACAGTTAATCAATTAGTAGTCAGTTAGTATCCGTTTAAATGTATGGTAATTACCAGTTATTCATATCAAATTAGCAAGCTGGCTAGTTAACTGTTTGCTGACTAGCTAGCAGGGGTTGTGTATAATTTCAGCATCAAATACTATGTAGAACACATTATTTGTAGATAATGTTATAATCTTAATAAAGATTAATCCTGGCACTCAGAAACTGTCTTTTCCAGCATCTGGCAACACCAAACAGCTCCTTAGTCTTCTAGCAGATTAATAAGCTTATTTTCAATATGCTCATGAGAGATGACTGCATTTCATATTTCTTTTTCCCATCATGCCTTATCTGGCTTCTGATTTCAGATTTTAAATAAAAACCTTTTAAAATCAACAGCAGCAGATAAATCTCGGCAAGATTTCCTTTGTGTCACGATCTGTAGCTTTTAAAATTCAAATGAGAGAAGTTAATTTGACTCCCTGTATACTGAAAATGAGTTCAAAATCACTGGGTAAATAAATAAGACGTAGCTTGTCATTTATTTTATCTTTAATTCACAAAACTTTTCTGTCCATATTTATTACAATTTACAAAACTCATTTTTATAAATCTTACAGTATGGCTGGGAAAAGCAGGTCCTTTGGTTGGGGGGAACAATCTATTATTCTAGAAGCAACAGTTAAGGAGGTCCTGTTTTCAAATCCCTGGACTGGGCTTGCAATGTGAAGGTTATATGGTGCATTCACAAACTGAATGTCATACTAGCCAGTAGTGGAATATCACTTTGCACAACACTAACATTATAATTACCTCTACAGAGAGGACTGGATATGATTTTTGATAGCTGAGAAATACTCTATGCATTTTTGTACTTCTGCCATGTTTTTTTGCTCCTGTGTTCAGGAGGTTGATGTCATGATGCAGCTTTGATGAAAAACAGCCTGCCATTGAGCTCAGGTGAATCTGACAGGTGACGTTGTACTATCATCACACACATTGCATGGAACATCATATAGGCATCAAATGGGCAACATGCTGAAATTATACAAATGCATCCTATTTATCATTTGTGTATTGAAACTCTTCCTTTTTTTTATAAAAACATCACTTTTTGCAATTTGTTTGTTTATTTAACGTCGCTATCCGCATCAATGACCATTTTAATGACAGACACAAGGTTATATCAGTATGCAAGGTTACTTGTACAAAGCTAGTCATATATTTATACTCGGGTCAGGCCGATTTAGAGTAATCAATTAACCTAAGGCCTGTCTTCGGACTGTGGGAAGAAACTAGAGTACCTTGAGAAAACCCACGTTGACACAGGGAGGACATGCAGACTCCATACAGAAAGGACCCAGAGCACTCCACCTGGGGATGGAACCTAGGACTTTCTTGCTGTGAGGCAATGGTGCTACCCACCGAACCGCCATGCCGGCCCACTTTTTCATAGAATCACTTTTGTATGAAATTGAACGTGTTACGTGCTTATCACTATTTACCGTCCTCCTGGTCCCTATTCAGAATTTCTTCAGGAATTTGCTAACTTTCTTTCCTGTTTAGTACTGTCAACAGATAAGGCTTTAATTGTAGGTGATTTCAATATTCACTCTGACAATGAGCAGGATCCACTTA